>JAWQRP010000012.1:0-62568 GCA_033557875.1 Quadriops clusia | reverse complement strand
AATAGGAAATTTCAAATTTATCTTTAAATCTCCTGAAGATGTTATTATTACATAACGAAACGTCGAGATAGATAGTTAAATATATATTTTTTAGACCTTATACCCAGTACTATTAATATTTAATAATGTGTATGTAATCGGTTAAAACAAACAATATGTTAGTTTTTTAAATTCATTCTGTAATAAAAGAAATGAAATATAACGCACATTTTCGTTTCACTCAATTTTTTAAAATATTCTTGGTTCATTATTGATACGTATACAGCAAGTCGATTACCAGTTTCGCTGGCTGCGTTTCATGGTCGGCAAATTTTAATTAAAATTGAACTTGAACAACAGATTTTTAGATTAATGTATACCGCAACTCTAAAAGTTGAGTACTTATAACAGATAGTTAAGCACCTACTACAGTTACCTCTTATATGCAAAACCTGCACACTATCTTTAAATTTTCTTTTTAACTTCATATGAGCATTAAAATTTTACAACTCCGTATTCAGCTAATAAATCGAATTTTGAAAGAATGCAAACTGCAAATGGCCAAACCAATTACAAAATCTTTGAAACTAAGCTACATGCCGCATTTATAGTCAATGCGCATACTTCTTCAACTTCCAAGAAAGTCGAAACGTCCGTTGTGGGAAAAGTTCAGCCTGCTATATTTAGGAAGAGCATTACGTATCGGCTGTCGATCTGTTAACTGATGGGGAACAAAGTGCGGAATTTTTCCACAAGGCAATTGTAATGATCTGCCACCCTCACCTGGCCAATGTAGAGTATAATATACTGAAGGGTGTTTAAGGTGGGCGGGCGACGTGCCACCGAATAAACAGTCGGCATTAACATCACACAATACCTACCGACACTTTGAATGCCAGATACTCGTTTCATGGTTTGGAATGCTTTCTCAACAACCTTACTTTATCCATGAGAATTCTATTCCAATGATAAATTGCCCAATATGTTGACTGTTAAAATCTTTTGAAGGGCGGCATGCTTTAATAACGAATTGCTTAATACCGCCCTCATATGTGTGGCATTAATAAGAACTCGAGATTATTCTGTAATCTATGATATTACTTACAATTAGTATTACAAATAGATACTGTTATTGATTGTTTTTGGAAATACATTGTATAGCAAACTGCTTACCATAACGGTTCGCATTAAAAAAAATTATAATTGAACATGAAATTAATTGCATATAATGTGCATAAAATTGTTTTACTGACGTCAGTCCATCAAGTTTTAGCACCTTATTGGAGTGCATCGTGCGGTAACCTACCAGAAATGTACGTCAACCTATTTCGTTTGTGTTTAATTTCCTTAATTGGCAATGGGAATGGATTCAATGTGGGAAGCAGGAATAAACTATATACAATAACAATTAAATAATATGAAGACAAAGAATTGTAAATTTTAATTTACCTTTAAATGTGCAATGTGTGACCGGATTTACAATAAATTTAAATTCGTTCTTTTTATTTAGTTGGGGTCAATGAAGTCTCTCACAATAGCATTCATATTAAATTTCTCACTTTACATAAGTGCTTTTTCCGAAGTTTTAACATTCATTGCGTAGTTCATTTAACTCATAAATATGAAAGGCACTCTTGTTTACTTTTTGCTAGCCTTTATTGTTTTAAATATATCAAAGCAATTTTCTATAACAAACTGTTTCTAATTAAGCTTGAATTTGAAAATCATTTTACGTAATTGGGGGAAGTTACGACAATTAGGTATTTCTTTCCTTAATTATCCAATTGGGAATTACTTTTTCTGAAGTTTTCTACGTAACCTTGATCATTTAATATCTCGTTCATTTTGAACGTTTTGATAAATGGACTGATAAGACTAAAGCTCTAACATATTGCATGCCTAAATGATGAAGCATTGGGTATACTTTAAGCAAAATATGAATTAGTTCAAGGAATAATGAGTCAAAAATGTGGTAACAACTAACGCGAAAGTACTACCTAGCAGCTATAAAGGTAAATATTTCATACCGCGCGAATGTGACAAATACATAGGCTGGGCATAAATTGCATGGTAAATAAGTGTGAGAATTCAACGTACAGTTCAAACATAAATTGATAAATTTGTTGATTTAACATTTTCGAAACCTTGTAATTGCTTTACATTATAAAATGTATCTATTGTCAGTTTCATATAATGGTACATATACTTACGGGAATATTTTGAAAGAAACTTATTTTTAATTTGATGTAGGTTCTGAATTGTTCAACGTTCAATTAATAGGTAAGATGGAGAAACATCTCTGCTTAAAAACACTTTTTCGACTGATTTGTTTATTTTCAGGCAACAATTAACCAGTTGTTAAACCTTATTAAAATCTAACAGTATTAAATACGTAAACAGTAATATGTGAAGTAAAATAATACTCTCTTTTTTTCTCAAAAATATTAGAACACGGGCAAGTGCATTTTATTTTTTCTTTTAGCAATGAATGCTTTGTTATAAATATCTGATGCATTTATATGCTCTTTATATTTGATTAATTTTTTGTTATGCATGTAAAAGCCAAGTCAAATTAAAGATTATTATCCTCACAATGTATTGATAATAATACTTATAAAATGTATTTTAAAAATATGTCAAAAATAAATTGCCTTTAAGTCAAAATTGGTTTAAACCAATTGGACGATTGGTTTGATAATGTGTGCATAACGGCACCAGGTTGTAACCTGAAAATAAATAATTCAATTAACGGTAAATAAAGAATAAGAATATATATTTATCTAGCTTAACTTATTTTTATAACAATAGTTTCCTCACTTTTAAATAAGTATCTATCACACTTACAGAACAACCAAGCACAAAACCTTTATGCACACAATCAAATTGGTGAAAATTAGAATTTTTTAAATAACCGAATTTGAGTAAAAAAGGGATTTGCAAACGACAATGACCCAGCGGGAACCTTTCGGCAAATTAGAAATAAACACTACAGAAATGCGAACAATGCGATAAGCAGGCATAGCAGCAAACTAAGCGTATTTATCTGTCACAGATAGGTAGTGACAGTTATTTTCTTATACACATACCTTGAAAGTTCGCCGTTTACCTATAGAAATTCTTCTATATCTACGGTATCTTATAAGTTGTTGTTTAGGTCACGTTCTTTGAAACCCTTATACTTGAAACCATCGTCAGTATTTTTCCATTTACTGAATTTTAAAAGTGAAATCGGTAATATTTTGATAAAGTATCTATCGTACAGTTGACTTCCAGCAGATACCACAGCATTTATATATGCCGTAGTTTGTTTAAAATTAACTCTAATAATGGAGGTATTATTAGAGGTTATTCAAGTTATTATCACATTACTTTACGAATTTAGCAATGCATAGGCGAAAGTTTACTTTTTGAAAGTTGTACCTATGTGGTTTTCGCGGAAAATTGCTGTTATGAACGTGTGTTTTAAATTAAGGAATGTGCACTGTTAATCAAACTGAAAATTCTAGAAGCAAAGTTGTAGGTGTACGTTTATGTACACATTAGTCATTGAATTTTCCACAAATTTCTCATTACACTCCTGAGATGCTAATAAACAGTAATGAAGTGTATACCCAATTTCCTGCACTTACGTGCATAGTGTTTTTGTGCCTGTAATGTTTAATTTTGAGAGTGAAACTGTGGGCTGAATATTATAAACATTTGTAACTGTAGCGCTATTTATAAATGGCAATTAAAAATATTGAGCAATTATTGCCGCTTGGTTGCTTCTATCGTTGACATATGTAGTTCATTACTGCATGCAAATTGCCAAGTAAATTGCGATAATTTTGATTTAAAATTTTATATGTGCTGATGCGCGCAACCGCGCATACAAAATTCCATGTAATTGTAGGAAAGTATCGGCAGCAACCATCGAACAACTAGCGCTTAACTCATTAAAACAATAACTTTCAAGCTGCATTCCTTTGGCGCAAGAAAATCAACAGGTGTACGCGAGACAACAAGATGAGCCAGCCGAACCATTATTACGCGCATCTGCCAAAGAACATACTGCAACCACTTCTTAACCTACTACCAAGCTTTGCTTCTGTATACATACATACGTAATCTAGCAAGAGTTGAATATATTGCAATTTTTTTCTATTCCGTTTATTAAATGCATTGCAAAATTCACTATATTTGTTCTCATTATAGACAAAACACTTGTAGACCTAGACACCAATTGGATAACTTAATAATTTGTCGAAAATAATAATCTGTAATAATAAAGAAGAATTTAAATGCACTCGAACAGAACCGAACATAAAAATTGTATTCATGCATTTATTTATTTTAAAAGTTCTGATTTGTATGATCTTTCTATTGATTTAAAAAAAAGTAAAGTCCTTGTCCCGTGCGCATTGAGTGCAATGTGGAACTATTTGTTCGTCAAAGAATACTGCATATCCGGTTACGTATTTCCATGTAATAATAAATGTCTATAATACTAGCAATTCATAGTAGTTTTGCTGCGATACTCTCCAGAATATGTCCGTGCGAAGAATACTTCTATTCGTTCTGTTTATTGGCTTTAAGCTCAACTTTGTACTATCGCAAGTTAATTTGCCTCCTATCCAAGGATGTGTGCTTCCAGGGACTTGTTCCAACCCTCAAACTGTTCCTACGGTTGATGTACGCATTGTGTTACCTGTAAGTTCTAAACTATATACTTTTGGAGTAAAGCAAAAATGGAAACTTTATAAATGGCACATGTAGACGTAATTTCAAATTATTATCTTGAAATGGAGGATTTTGGAGTCATAATAACTTTTGGAAATTATTCAACCTATCCTTCGGATTCCGCAATTTTTTGAATTAAATACAAAATCTTACAGTATTTTCCCTTATTGCAGAATAATCCTCCAGGACCTACTATACCCACTTGTCCCCCAGGATTAGTACCTTGTACGGGATCCCCAGTTCCACAATGTGGAATTCAATATGTAGCAAATGTTTCCACGGCTGACGGTTTGTCCACGGCGGGAGCATTTCCTTGGCAAGTTTTTCTGGTAAATCAAACGGGATTCACTGGAAGTGGCGTATTACTAGACTCAATAAATGTACTAACAGCAGCCCATAAAGTCGATCTTAATGTAGGGTCACCGTCAAGTATAACGGTACTATTGGGTGTTTGGGATCCAAAGAATTTGCCTTCTAACGTTGTGTCTAGAACGGCCTCTTCCATTACTCTTCATCCAAACTACAACAGGGCGTCTTTAAGAGATGACATTGCAATTATTCGTTTGAACTCTCCGGTACAATTAGCACAACAACCTAACATTAATCCTATTTGTTTGCCATCCCAAGGAGCTTCATATGTTGGTAGAGTTTGTACAGTAGCTGGTTGGGGACAATCTCAATTTACAACTTACGATTCTCCTGTCAGTCCCCAAAAACAAGTCAATGTTCCCATTGTTTCGTATAATGATTGCAGAACTTCTTTCCTACAAGTATTATCTCAATCTGCGATAGATCAATATTTAACTCAAGACAGAAACATATGCGCAGGAGGACAAGCAAGTAAAGATGCCTGTACAAATGATGGAGGAGGGCCTCTAATGTGCCCTGATGCTTCTACAGGAAAATACACTGTCGTTGGATTAGTTCTTTGGGGAAAGGGATGTGGACAAGCAGGATTATATGGTGTTTATGCGAATGTAGCAAACTACAGAACTTGGATAGATTCTGTAATTGCAGGTTCTTCTGTAATCGCTCCAACAGCTATTTTTCCTCCTCCTATATTACCGACTGGAACACCACCGATTATAATTCCACCGATTGGAGTACTTCCAACTGTAATTCCAACAATTGGGATCGTACCTACCATCATGCCTACCGGTACACCTACGGGTATACCTACCGGAATACCTTCAATTGTACCGAATATAATACCTCGGTCTGGGGTTCCTTCCTAGTTTCTAAATGTGTTATTTTTGTTGTACAATCAATATTATTCACTATGTGTATACCTATACACATGGGCAATTTAAGGTCATGAAGTAATACAGAATTAGTGTTGGTTAGCATTAATTGCAATTTTTAATTTCCTCTCAATACGTTTACCATCAGATAGCCATTTATGAATTTCCGATAATCTTCTCATTGATTTGTCCTAACGACATGTTCACTTACAGAATGCTGCTGTAGTACCTACAGCATCTGTTTGTCCTCCAGGATTAGTACCTTGTACTGGAACAGTAATACCACAATGCGGTGCACAATACGTTAACGCATCTACCTCAGACGGTGTCACCACACCCTCGGCTTTTCCCTGGCAAGTGTATATCTTAAATCAAACTGGATTCACTGGAAGCGGGGTGTTGCTCAACGAAGTTTCTGTGCTCACTGCTGCTCACAAAGTGGACCAGAATGTCCTAACACCTTTGAATGTAACTGTTCGGCTAGGAGTGTGGGATCCAACTGTAACAACAGGAAATCAATTTCGAACGGCTATCAATATAATACTTTATCCATCTTATAACAGAGCAACATTAAGAGATGATATCGCAATTATTAGGTTAAACTCTCCCGTGCAATTAGCAGTTCAACCAAATATAAATCCTATTTGTTTACCTCCTCAGGGAGCAAATTTTATAGGTAAAACCTGTTTAGTATCAGGATGGGGACAATCCCAATTTAATGTTTATGACTCCCCCGTTAGTCCCCAAAAACAAGTTAACCTCCCTATTATCTCTTATAATGATTGTAGAAATTCCTTCTTACCTTTATTGGGCCCATCGATTGATATATATTTGTCTGCAGAAGGGAACATTTGCGCCGGAGGGCAAGCTAGTAAAGATGCTTGCACTAATGATGGGGGAGGACCTTTAATGTGCCAGGACCCTATATCAGGACAATATACGGTAGTCGGGTTGGTACTTTGGGGGAAAGGTTGTGGTACTGCTGGAGTTTATGGTGTTTACGCCAACGTTGCCAATTACAAAACTTGGATAGATTTTGTTATTACTGGGAACTTCATTTTACCCACAGGTCTTCCGCCAACAAATGTTGTACCCGCTACTATTTCACCAAGATCTGCTTTCTAAGAAATAGTTCCTATTTTCTATTATGAAATTATGTTACATTTTACGTACTGTGATTTAATTACTCTGTATAATTTAGTGAGTTGTATTGTTCAATTTCTTTTGTAAAATTTCAAACCAAGAATAAGGTACAGTCGCAATTTCAAAACTGTCCTAAAATATTTTGAGAAAATGTTTGATTTTTAATCGACATTCTTCTTTACTAAAATATTATTTTTATCATTTACATGTTGCCACTTTTTCATACTTTTCTTCACTTGAACTTGTTTGACAACCACTTTGGCATTTTAACCACAATGAAATTTTATTAATTTGTCATTACTGACTTTTATTGTCACTGAACAGTCAAATTGGTGTAAGCTGGTATACCAGTATATATACTGAAACTGACCTAATGAAAAACCGGATACAAGATCTTGCCTGCATAAACAGAACGACGGATAAACAAATAGTTTTGTGTAAATTGCAACTTTCGGTAAGTGACTGCTAGGCAAAGGCTTCTAAATCAATTATTTTCCATTTCAGGTAAATACAAACTGTATTTTTAGGAGCTGAGTCGTTGCAGGATTAGGAACTTGAGGAAGAGTTTCATATTTATTGTGTTCAGGAAAACCGAACTCAATAATGTAAATTGTAAACAATTCGTAAACTATTAATTCACATGTCTCGACGGTACTTTTCTTGGATGTCCTTTTGATTAGGACTCCTGTTGCTCTCACAAAAATTATGTACAAAAAATAATATAATATTATGAACTTACGTTTTCGTTTTTTGTGCTTAAACTTATCCTGCAACGGTTTCCAATTTTATTTCAAAAAATGTCACTGGACAGGCGAACAATCACAGCTCTTAAAAATGCATGTAGTGTAATGGCTACGTCAAATATTGAATATTCTAACAATTGAAATGATTATAGATATGTACCTACTATTTTAAAATTTATACTGACATGGGTTTTAAAAGTTGGGTGTAAAAAAATATCAAAACTATTTAAGTATAATTTATAAGAACAAATAGAACATTTTAATGAGAAACAAGCACATCACATAAACTCGGCACAATTGGCGGAGGCGCGCCATCAAATCTTACCTTCGTGGTGAAGGATTGTTGACAAAAGAGTTTCATTATAAATTAATATTTTTAGCTGACAAACTTTCAACTAACGAATGAATAACCCGATATTCCCGAAGCAATTTTTATAATTTATGGACATTGGTGTGACTGAAATCCGTATCAGTGAACACTGGGGCTGATTCATAACGTCAATTATTCAATTACCGTTCATGGCGCCTAGAATTGTATTTATCTAGCCACACTCTCAGCACGGACGCGGACGTCCAGGCAGGGGACCTGATTGCAGGTCGTGCAAAATAACACTACATAAACTAATTTGATAATCGGTTCCTCTTATCAGTGACCGGTGCCTCTCATCATAAGGATATTGTCCATTATTGAATTTAGCTAATTTGGATGTGTCAGTTTAATGGCTCATTTAATCCTACGTATTGGGATTGCACATTTTGAGGTGCATCCCAACTACTTGGAACATTGATAATAATGTAATGACCTCATCCCACCAATACTCATCATAAATTATTTCATATTTAGGACATTTTCTGACGCGACAAAGTTGCTTAATGGGCAGATAAGGCCAATGCAAAGTATTTACTTTTGCTTGCGTTATTACCAATTGACGTCATTAAAATATACTGCAGATGATTACTATTGTAGGCGTGTATCCCTTAAGTTCCATGAAATAACCTGTTAAATGGTAAACAAACATTTGCAATTGAGTTAATTTTTTGAAACCATTTTATTTTTAAGAAAAGTTTGGATATCATTTTCAATTTTTTTGTAAGTGCTTAAAAGAATAGAAACAACCTTTTATGCTACATAGAGCTTAGTCAATAAAAATTAATTTCTTATGCAACATATTCGCTAAAATTTTCTCAAGTAATACATTTACAAAAATAAAATGGAACAAATAATATGGAATATAAATAATAAATAATTTTGTTTAGAACTTATGTTTCATATTAATTTTAATTTATAGCATAGTTTGGTTACCCGAATTTTTTTTATTATCTATTAATCAATTTCCAGTTGCATAATTGCAAGTTGAATTATAGTTCATATCTCAAACCACTGAGGTAAGGTACGTTCAGGTGACAATTGTACCTACTATCGCACCAGATTAACATTCGCTGCATGCTCGTGTACCTATCGGCAGTTTTCGGATTTCATGGCATGCTGCGCTACACACCGTCAGTTTGCGAACGCGGTTTGTTGCGATAGGATCGTTTTTATATGCACCCATATCTATTCGATGTCTGTTTTTTTCCTTCACATTTAAAACTAATAAATTCGCAATACACATTTTTTTATGATTTGACGCGCGTTTTATTTAGTTAACCTCACCTTTCGACGATCGTCTTTCTAAATGAATGTGCCGATTTTTTAATTTATACAGGTGTTGTGTTTGTTCTGTTTGATTTTTTTCGGTGGATTTTTGTTTGTTGGGTTCTTAAATGAAAATTATGTTTTGTGTTACTTAAAAGTGCTTTTTGTTACCTCAAGAATTCACCTAAAAATGGTTGTACTGAACTGTGACTTGGATAAGTTATCTATTACCAGATTCATAGGACCACCTCCATGTTTTTGAGATCTTTTCAACGTAGGTATTACGAGTATTCGTGGGTGTTATAAAATATGTAGTTTGTTTTGCTTTTCACTCCTTATGTTGTCTGGTGACTTCAACTTTGTATTGTGTTCTTGGTCATTCCGTAAATTATTATGAAACGAACGATAAAAACACAAAATTATTCTTCTTTGATCTTGTAACCCTGGAATTTTGTATTGAATTTTTGTTGCTTGTTTGTTACTTTAGTTTATTGTTGCACCATGTAACGTAAAAGTGTAAAACTTTACGCAATGTCAACCGACTACATACCGGAGCTACTAACATCTGCATCTGTTTCGTACTTTGAGCTTATGTAATTATCTTACCGCTATTTTCCTATTTAAATGCAGGTGAAACACGTCTACGTAAAAATGCTCCCATTACAATAAAAGCCATGTTTAAGATAATCGGAGTGCGATTTAAATTTAGAATTTCTCTTTTGCGTGTTTTAAAATTAGTTCTGGAGTAACATTGTTAATGAACCCTCTCGCAATAGACCTAGGAACTCGACATTCTTGTAATATTAACATTTTGAAAGTTTATATGAATCATCTTATAGACATTAAACACTATTGAGTAATTTTAAAATAAAATGCGCATGCAAAAAAAATTCATAATAATAATAAAATGATTCAACCTAAAAGAAGAAATCTGGTAATATATTTGCACGTAAATTAGCACGAAAATTTCACATAAACTCTTCTGATATTAGAGAAATTATAAATAATTATTACACTACAATAGTGTGTCATCACTTTTATTTGTTTATTGTTTAATCTGATAATGAAAACATTCTAAAAATGCTATGATGGATTAAAAATTCGTCATCAAAAATAAACTTTATCTGTGGCATACTTTTCTGCTTACAAATAATCGATTACGTGCAATCATAAAATTATGATTTTCCAATACCGCCCATTTGTGCTTTATAACTATACATAAAAATTGCAACCTGTTTAAAGTCAAACTAACGTCGCGTTAATGGGTTTATAAACAGAGATAAGACCACCGTGTCAATCTTTTTCCCATAGTGAGAAATCCGACAGTGCACACAAAGGTAATGTAGTATTTAAACTATAATAAGGCGAACGTTAAAAACGCTTAATTAAATATTTAATTCATCAAAACAGGCAAGCATAAAAGAAACTTGCAGTGCGTAATTACGAGACATTAATAATGTTAGATGGGACGGAGTTTATCTCCTGCCATAATTACTAGCTTGCCATTAAATCTACGACAAATTCATTATTAGCAGCTTTACATACACATTTTTAATTATAAACCACTCTTGTCGTTTCGAGAAATCCATATCTTAATTGTAGTTTTAACGAAGGTGTAATAATTATAAATAATTTGATCTCAAATAGGCAGGAATATTTTTTTAGCAAACATTATATTATACTCCTATGTCTTTAACAATTTTATTAATATTAATAATAATATGTAGTTCGGCTATGTTGTTTTTATTTATAGGCAATTTTGGGAATTTTCCTTCAATATTTGTTGTTTTTATAAAAACAATATTTTTCTAAATACATGTTGCTGGTTTACCACTTTACCCAGTCACATATTCTCCAATTCGTAAGTAGGATACGTTTGCAGATAAGATAATAAAGAAAACAATTTTATTAGTTTGTGAAGCAACAGATAAATTTTACACATTATTTAAAATTTAGGTGCTCGTATGGCATTAAATTTAAAAACAAAATATTACTGACGAGATGTTTGCACGATATTATCCATGTGTTATGCACGTGCAATTTTCTTGATAAACTTTAGTACATTTATCTCAAGGACTGCTTTGACAGCAATATTTTACCTTCATCAGTGATGATGTATAAACTTCCACCAAATAAAAATGCGCACAACAGATTTTTATTTTAAGAGTTATAAAGGTACGTCTTCATCAGTTGCATCTTAATAATGTGTGGTATGACATTAATCTAAATAAATGGGACATAATACTTCTAGACTTCTTCTGCATGTGTCTGATATATTTATTCAGAGTGCACTTAAACGGGTGGTGACGTTTTGTTTGTAATAAAAATTCAGCAGCCGCTCCGGAGCTGTTAATTTAATGCTGTAATAAAATGACAATTCGATGTCAATCTCATGATCGTCAATTTCGCACCGGGTGATCTTGCGACGAGAGTCAGTAGGAAGAGACATGAGTGGGCGATTATTAACTTCGAGCTTTAATCAATTTTCCTTCGTTTTGAATTGACCGAATTATTTGGACGGGCGAATCTTGATTTTTGGGACAGTATTTCGTTTGTCAAAGAAAGCTCAACAAAAACAGGTTTTCTTCATTCGTTATGTTGCTATATTGGACAATGTTTCCTACCTTTTTTCGATCGTAAAACAATGGTCACCTTTTCAAATGTCCGGCTGACATTTATTGGTTAATGCTTCTTTCAATGTCAATACCCGTTATCAAAATTTTTCGTGCAATTTTAAGAAATAAATTACTATAAAAATAATCAATTATAAAACCTTTCGCCCAATGAACATTAAAGCCGCTATGAAAGCTACAAAACTAGTAAGTATTTTTAGTTGACAAATTCTTTCACAACTGTAACCTCTCCCAATTATGTACCTATGTACTGCTTTATTAGTTGATTTAACCAACCACATTGTAGTGAAGGTATTATTTTTTAATTAATACCTAAAATGCAGTATCTATTGGTATACGTACTCTTTAAAGTTAGTGTGAAATTTGTATTCATGATGAAAATTCTCTTTTGTTATAAAAAATCCCTACTGTTTAAATATGTATATAAATGAAGTAGTACAGTTTGTGGGCGCATAGACTGTCGCATGCGCCACAGTTATATCATTAGTGAATTTCTAGAAAACTTTAAAATATTTTTTTAAAGTTTTTGTTCCCGTGCTATCCATTAATTTCAAATATTTTATGTTTTGAAATGTTGATAAACTCATGAATGTAAATGAAACATTTTCCAATTTTCGTGTGTTTGCTAAATTCATTAAAGTAAGAAAACTTTTAACAGCAGGTTTCTCTCAATCTCATCCTGAAATCTACCTTTTAAAATATGTCTTTTGCATGTAAGAAAGTAGTGAGAAAAAAGGGGGAAGCAACGTTGTAGATGCTCAAATAACATGATAATAAAGAGATACAGTTGCAATTTAACTTTTCACCGTTACTTTTTGTGTGGCATGGTTGTCTAATGTTATGTATTATTTTTGTTTCTGCAGTGGCGCACGTGATGTGGGTGGCATGGGGCTGGGGGCGGCGCCCTCCCGCACTGACGGCCCCCCTGCTCCTCGTCCTTCGGTGCCTGGCTCAAGCCCTCGCCACCGGCTTCCACCGATTCCTAGCAAGGTTCTCAGGTCAGTAACCCTTTACCTATTTCATAAGCTCACCTCCACGAACATTTGCACATCATACATAAATATACACACGACACACTTACGGCGAGTTTACTTTTTAATTGCCGCAAGTCACACAACTTACGGGTAAAGAAGGGGGTTTGTGCAAACATTCGACCTCCTTATGTAGTTCAGAAGTCGGAAATGTGGCCGATCTAGAAAAACTACACTTACGGCTATTAACTTTTTTCTTGGCGGATTTAAGAGGCTTTCCACATAATGTAACCCTGTGCATACGTAATTGAATTAACAGTCGGTGTTGACTGCAATTGCATCTTAAAAAAATCGATTTTTACAAACCGGACATTCAAGAGTTGCTGCCTACGAATGTGCAGTATCACATCTGTTCATTTCACTCTTTTATACTGCTACCAATAAAATGTTCGAGTAATAAGTACTTACATGAAGAAGTATACTTATTTATAACATAATGAGGTTTTATTAACAACGTTCTACAATACTCTTATCCGTTTAATTCTTGTAATGTAAAGCAGCAAAATAGACAGAACAACCAAATATTCGGCGACCTACTTGGTCAGTGCGAAAAAATAGGAAAGTTTACACTACAGAGAACACAGGTTTTAGCGTTGTAGGCAGGCATGATGTTCCATCATATAACTAAGAATCTAATAATACATAATTTTAAATGGCGGAACTATTAAAAAAGGGAATAGCTTGATGTAAATCGTAGTTTTATCATAATAATTAGAAACGGAATATAATTTTATTTGTTTTAGAAACTTCGGCTGGCAACTTTCTGTTGTGTTATTGCACAAATTTGTTTCCCAATTAAATAAAACACTGGAACTATTTGGACAATAATTTATGATTTTCGAGAGTATAATAACATAAAAACAATGTAATTAACAAAACTATTCTGACGCACACAAACTTGTTCTTTATTCCATGGTAATAGACCTAAGAAAAAATCTTGAACACATTTTAATGAAATAGTTTAATGCAGGATAAATTTGATTGATATGCAGGATAAATTTGATCGATGTTATTCATCTCATTTAAATAATTTGCATTTCCACCGCGGCAGTTTAAGATTAAATTTATTTGTGAAATTGGTGATAATCATTGTTAATATATTTCACTATAGAGGATAAACAAAATTTACCCACTTACTACAGTCGCGATAAGTTTTCAAGTATGTATGTAATCTATTCATCATAAAAATTCATAAGTGCTGCGCAAGAGATAAAGTATGAGAATTTTGAGGATTTGTTTTACAACCTATTTACATTTACTCCGTACGTCTGAAAAATAAATTAAAACTGAACTGAAATCTCTATTTTTAAAGTATATTTGAGTGCCTATTTACATCTGAAATTGCCACAAGCAGTCACGCGACTAAAGATTATAGTTCTTTGCATTATTTAAATAGTACAGCAGGTGTAAATTTTCCTACGTGCATTTAACCCCCAATAGTCTGCCTGCAGAGTTAAATTCCAACTTGTGCATAAAAAGGCCTTGTGGATAATTAGAGGATGGCATATTTAACCTGTTTGTAGCAGAATTTAAGGGGGCCATGTGTGAATAAGAGATCGGCACGCGTGTGTGGCGCCTCCCACTCAAACCGCAATTGGACACTTCCTTTCCAAATTACACGAGCGCAATGTCATCTCTATGTATGATGAGCAAAGTGACATGCTCGGCCGAAGTCGCGAGATGAAGAACGTGACCGCGAGCTTGCTCATTAGACACTCGCGCTCCTTAATCCGTTAACTAGAGCACTCGCATCCGAACTGGAAACTGACAATTTGCGAATCATCAGGCCCACTTGCCCAACGCCGAACGTGAGAAAAATGCCGTATAGATCAGTGAAAAGCTATTATTGCATTTGCAGTAATAAGCCAAATTGTCAACGTAATTGAAAAATACGACATACGGCATCTCCCTCTGCCGTTAGGTGCACAGTTGTGCAATGTCCAAGAGTTTTACAGCACTTTGCAAATTTATGCAAATAGATTTGAATACAATCCAACTCGCTATGCAATTTTCGCGAATGATGACAATATGCTCTATAATGTTCCGAAAAAAGTGCGCTTTCTAATGTTTTGTTTTTGACTATAACCGTAATGTGCGAGCGAAAAAATAGCAGAGTTCTCTATTGTTATTCACACTTTGTGTTTAGACTCTATAATATCGCGTTTTCATGATTTAGATGTCTCGTTGTCGAGATAAGCTGCGCTCTCTTATTTCCGCAAAGGAAAGCGAAAAAATTCAGATCCCTTGTTGAAGATAAACAACATGGTTTATAACTTTTAACAAAAGTTGTCTATGTTGGCTAATATCAGACTACCATGATTAGTTAAAAAATCATAAGTGCCATGCAAATATTTTTTCAGTTTTTTTAAATGCAGCGTTTTTTACTTTCTCGGATTTTTGGGATTTTGACGAATTTCTATGTTTTGAGTGCGCCTGAGTCGATTTTACCCTTTTTTACATCTATGTATGTGTGTGGATGTGTATAAACAAGATAACTCAAAAGCGACTTGAGCTAGATCAATGAAATTTGATATCGACTCATTTTAGCTAAAAAGTAAACTCGTATCAACTTTTGAGTTTATACGATTAACCGGAAGTGGTAGTTTTCCTGAAACGGAAGTGGAACTCTTTCACGTAAAGTGTCCTTTTGCTTCAAGGTATTTCTTTGAAATTTTGTACTAGCTTTGGAAATAACTAAAAACTCACAGATATCAAAATTTAGGACAATTGCCCAACCGGAAATGTAGTTTACCTGAAGCCAAAATGGAACTCTTTCAAGTAAAGTGCCATTTTACTTCAAGGAAATTCTTTCAAATTTTGTAGTAACTTTTGAAATAACGAAAAACTCACAGATATCAAATTTTAGCACAACTGCCCAACCGGAAGTGATCTTTTTTACAATTTTGTTAAATATACATGTGTATATAATAAGAAAATTATTCAAAAATCGCTCCGAATCCTAATGTATATCTGTCTTATCTTGTCTAGTATACCTTAGAAATATGCGAGAAAGACGAGTGGAGGCCACTCCATATTTTTTAGTTTAATTGCACAGCAAAAAATTCTCATGCTTAAAAATAACTTTCTTCTTACTTATATATTTACGGCAAAATATAGTTATAATATAATATCCACAAACAAAAGCGAAACAATAGACAAAACTAAAAACTGAAAATCTGGCTTATTATAGAATTACGTTTATGTTGTGTGGATTAGTTGACTCAACAAATATCGCGTCTTCTAATAACTGATAAATAAAATGTGGTTCTTCACAAACTAGTAACTATTAATTAATTAATTTATTGTAATTCACAATATTATTTTAAGATATTATCTTATCTAGTACATTTAAAAAACCACGCCAATGGTTTGGTTAATAATTTGATTTCTGACTTATTTACTTACACTTAAATATTAAACCGATCTTTGATATTAAGAAATGAAAAATTGGAATTGTCGGTAATATGGAGTGGGTGGTCTCACGGTTGGATCTGCGGTGCGAAGTGTAGGTTCGTCTAGTGCCCAGGGCAAGGACGCGCAAACCACCAGGTAAATAGCATGCCAACCGGGCTACTTCAGGTGCTCACGCCGATTATGTTTCATTAGCAAAGTCGTTCACATTCCTGCTATGAACACGGCTTGTGATACGTTTTCCCCTGCGCGAATCTGATTGCGAATCCTGTTTGCCGTTAAACTTTGTCCAATTTGTCATTAAACCTATTTATGCCTCAATAACCTGCGCCTCCGCCCATTCTACGACCAAGGCAAAGTGTTCAAGAATGTTAGAGTTACTCATCGTGGTTTTTACAAAAGGCACTACTTGTGTATGGTACCAACATAATTATTATTATACATCGTTTCATTGTGTACATATTTGGTCGTTGCCTTTTTGCACTTTTGAATTTATTCATGGAATTTTAATTGTTTTCTTCTAATTAGAAGTGTAATCGCTTTAAATACCAGTATTCCTTTTGTCCATTTATTAACTATTTTATAAAATTAATACACTAATCTTTAACAGAATGGTGCAATTCTGCGTTTGCGTTGGTAACAATAAGAATTATAAGGTTAACTAGTTTATGCCCCACACATATAAGTAATAACTAAATACAGTATAATTAGACACATGAAAAAATGATTTATAAAGCGTAATTAACAACTCGCAAGCTAGTATTTATTTCCCACGACTGTAAGAATAATTGTAAACGTTTATATCAATTTGTTTCTACGCGGTCCCCTGTAAAATTTATTTTACATGTACACTATTGCTGTGATCTATAACTGTCTAAGTAATAATTAATTGTAATTACATCTATATCGAATTCACTTACAATTATGGTAATTAGTGATAAGTGTAAGTAAATCAGAAAGTATACCTATAGTGTAAATATTCGTGATATTACAATAATCATAATTAATAAGTTAAACAGCACATCTTTTATTAATTTGGTTGAGATCTTTTATTGGTTCGTCGGCTACAATCCCACCCTCTTTAATTCATCACTATGCAAAATGACGCGGTGCATAGTAAACGAAGCGTGCTCGCAGCAAAAGCATCGCATTTTTTACTACCTTAACAAGTAGTTTTCGGCTAAATATAGTAAAAATCAATTGGTATCATAAGAATTTTCCAACCGTAATACCAAAATTAAAAATGAATTGTGCGATAGTTTTCATGCTAGACTATAATTGCAGTTGATGAGCAGTAGCGGTATATGCTGATGAATTACTTAAAAAGGGATATGTACCTTAATGCATATTTTACAACTAATAATAGTAGGAATGCCCTTTTCCTAGTAATGAAATATTGACCTGGGTATCTTGAAACTTTATCAATAAGCTCTCTAAAGTGTACTGAGAATCGGTCATCAAATAGACTGAGTATGGTCAAACGACCTTACTTATAGTTTAAAACGGAAAACTGCGATTATTTTAAGAAATGCTGTCATATCACAGCATCGAACAACAATGGTGTTTATAGAACGACAATATTTGTTGGCATTGACATTAAGTGCTAATATGCGTGTGTGTATTTTCCTACAGATTCTACTACCTACAAGCCACATGTACACTTTCAGTGCAAGATATCCAAATCCAAAACGAAATCTTTTAACAAAAATTAAAAATAGATCCTTGTATAGCTATTGCAATATTATAATATTACTATGGCCATCAAAATACTGACTTTACGTTCCGCATTTAAATTTTACCACAGAAGATTTTCAAGAATATGCAATTATCTGTTTCATTTTCCTAACTGCAGTGTAAAGAAAAATATGCGGCAAATTCAATTAGAAATAACTTTACTTTGGTTCAACGTTCTCATTTCGTAGCGCCGCTTCACTGGATTCTCCTTATAAAATGTTTATGTTATCCAATTAAATCTTTAAATATTTACGTAATGGTCTCTTTTTAAAAAGTGACTTTTAAAGAACACATGCGGTTGTTCCGAGGCATTCAGAATCCACTTAATTGGTGCACTTAAATTGTAATATTCACACCATATAAATTATTATGGAGGTTCCTTCTACCGACTGGGCCATTTCCAAGGCGTTTAACTCACTCCCAGCTTAAATTCACCACCCATTGTAAAGTCACACGAGCGTATTAACAATCTGTTTAATTATACACTAATTAAGAACGTTTTTCGTGCCATGCATTTCCAAAAAAGAAGTAATCGTTAAGTTGATCCCCATTATGACAAGCTTGGGGACCTATTGTCAACTTGTTAAATCCTCTTATCTTCACAAAATCAATTTACTACTGCATTAGGGTTACTCTACCCCCAAGGGTTCTATTAGACTATTAAATTTTATTACTTTTTCCTTTTGTGACTTAATTAGTTTATTTGTAGATGCGATTCTTAAATTACTGGACAAAATGAAGGATCTGTAAATGAAGTATATTACTTTTTTCTTCAACGTAATGTAGCTGCATGGGAAAGCATATAGAGAGTTTACTTCAGGTGTAATTAAAAAGGTTACCTCCGTACCTTTATTTTTATCTTAAACAAACTGATTTACGGTGCTAATTGAAAATTCAAAGCTTCCTGGTAAAAGTAGTTCACATAAGAGAAGACAAAAGAGCCGAAATTACGAAAATTAGTGTACTTTAATTGATTTCATTCATGTTCCCTCTTAGGGCTTACTCAAAACGTAACTGTTAATGGACGGGCTTCTGTAAAGTAATTAATGTCATTAACGATAACTAGAATGTTATACATAATATACCGCATCGTAAAAATGGCATTTTATATCGTTTTAATTATTCCTATGGTTTTATGACGAATTAAAAGGAAAAGAAGTAATGTGTGTGTGATGATCCGGCGTTCACCTTTCTGCTCATCTGTTCCTTCCAGCATAAACAACAATACCCATCGGACTCATTAGGCATTTATTACGTAAATGCTTAAAATTTTTAATTCCCATTTTTATCTTAATTGAAGTTAATAACCCAAAACTAAATTTACATGTATGTTTTATTGTGTGTCGTTTACTTTAATTAAACGCTAGTACGGCGATAAGATTGCAAAAAAGAAAGAAGTTGCGGTCAAAACACGAGCAGTGTCTCAAAATTATTTTTAAAATTTTAATTGTTACTATAACGCTCATTAATATTCATAAGGGCATGCGTTCGTACGAAGGAGAAGTAAAGGAAGTGGGTATTAATTTCAAGAGAAATATTATTTATAATGTTATGACTTCAGGTTGAAATGTAATAATGTGAACCGTGGGAATTATTACTTGCCTGAAGATAACTATTAACGTTTATAAAAATTAGGCACTAAAAATATAAAAGGTGCTAGTATTTAGACATCCGAATATCAATAAAGTTTTTATTAATTAGCTACAATAATATTTGTAAACTTGTATCAATTGTGCTGGAATTTATTTGTGGTTATATTTACTAAAATTTGGAGTAGGTACAGACTGTATAGCATTTGTCCTTACTTTTTATCATGACATATGTTTAGATATTTCAGAAAATTAGGTACTACACAACAATTAAGATGGCTCGATGCGCAGTGCTCCGTGACCAAGTAGAATGGTGCCGTTTTATATTCAAATGGGCGCCCACATTTTACATACTTTACCATACCTAGTCGGTTCACATATTTACATGTGTAAGCTTTGTGTGCATGTGTGTGTATTCCTCAGAGTGTGGTTGACTGGAACCTATCCATAGTTGTTGCTCTGAGCTGTATTTATGTGATTACGTTACTAACACATTTTATTACTTTCGCTGAGAAATGTCTGTAAATTCATTGTTATGTAACGCACCATGCCCGGAAGGAAAACCCCCAACAATGAGCGTAAAATAAAGTTGCCCGTACACAGTAATGAAATTTGTTTGCTTAATGTGGCAGAGAACACAACAGATACAAGACATGATATGCAAAGATACGTTTTTAAGTCACTAAATTAAAATAACAGCTCTTTTAAAACCACTCTGAAGGTGTATTCCTTGCAATAATTTATGTTTTTTACAACTTCGGCTTGTTCTTCACGCAGACATTACTAATCTTGATTAAGATATTCACGTACTGCCCGAATCTTATTGCATGCAATTTTTTAACCTATTGGCAAATAATATTGTAGAAAATTTAATACATGAATACTTAACATTTAATAAATTATTTTCCGTTCATTACTTTTGATAAATTGATAACGACTGCTGGAGCTATTCCAAAAGCGCCGATTCATACATTCAAAGATCACTTACGTTATTAGCCATACAATTTTAAGTGGATTATTGAACACCTGTTTACGTTAATGCAAATATATAGCGCTATGAACGCGCGATTAATAAGGTCGATGATTTTTTCGCTTGTGCACTTAGCGTCCGCCATCAAATAATATAGACCGGTTTCCGTTAGTGAACAACCTTTGTGGAAGCTAATTACTGTAAGGCATAAGCTCTCTAATAATATTAACAATTATATTTGCGTAACTATTATTATAATTTGCATACAAGATACCGGATAGATAATGTCGTGCTGCTATCTTAAAACGGAAAAATCCGTTCGAGGCATTAATTTTAAAAATAAATACAACTAGAATAAATGCAGTTAATTCATTCTTTGCCTTTGTCATTATTTATTTAATTTCATTTCATTTGTCCCACTTAAAAAAATTAACTGACGCCTAATTTCCAAATCTATATAAGGTTTGGTATGGTTAAAATATATCCAATATAATGTATACAGAGGAAACGCAAGTTACGTAAGTGGGAACCAGACTTATTGATTAAAAGAATCTATGCATAAGGAACTAGGAAGGGAGATTGTTCTGTTTCCACACGAAGGACTGAAGACTGGCACTTTACTGAACCGGCTTTAGCATGCCATGTTTGTGGAGAGAAAACGCTAAATTAAGTTCCTTTCCACAACAATAATAGATTACGAAAGCGATTATTATATTATCCAATTAGAAAACGCCTCTGTGCTCCTTTTGGCGACTGCAACCTTGGTCTGTGGCTATAAAACATTTCGATTTTTATTATAATACACTATGTATAATTAAGCGAAACATGTGCGTTCCCGTATATAAGTGCGACAAACAAGCAGTAGCTTTTCTTGAACGCCCACTTCGGTATAGTCCCACAAGAGAGCCGTTTCAGTATTGGATTACATAACCAAGAATTTCTAATGTTTTAATCTCCAATGTAAAGACGCAGAAATATGAGACAAGTGTTTTTGTCTGACAATGAGTGTTAATGCAAGATTTACATCTACATCGTCTCGATTATGGGTATATAAGTACTCATATAATCCAACACTAAGTTTCAACTGTGCACCTTCGCCAATTTTGCTGAATTTAGGTGGTTAAAAACATATAATTCACATTATTACAAACTACATGCTACCTAATATTGTTAGAATATAAGCTTTACGTCATGTACATGCACCTCGAGATTGTAAAACCTTATTATTGATGAGGGTGACACCAATTGTTTGGTTGCGTGTTACCTCCAAATTGAAACCTCTCAGCTTCTGACCCGCTTACATAATGCATAGGCGGCTAAAAATTCAATTTCGTGGAAAACGGTCTTAATTAACATGCATTTAGTTATAGGTTGGTTCCTGTCAATAAAACTAAAACTATTTAATGAAATGGCTTAACGCATGAATCTATTGTCATAAAATGTAAATTTGAAAGTAAAATTAGGCCATTTTTATTTACTTAAATAGACAGGTTTCTTGCCGCAACATAGAAGGAAGAGTATGTGAGTTATTTCTATTCTCTCCCATTATAAATCAAGAATAATTACTGTTTTTGTTTAATTGTGACCACCGGCTGTGCGCACGCATTCTGTTTATTCAGACGAAAAATTCACACATTTAAAAGTAATTTTGTACAGACTCTTTCTCTACTTTATTATCTTCCTAATTGCTTAATTATTCACTTGTAACGGCACTTTTTATCTTAAATATTTCGTTTATTTTACTTACTGCCTCACTTTGGAGAAACGTCGTAATGTGTTTTGTTTGATTTAACGCTACATTACTTTTCCTTAAAGTTAGATCATTAAATGTTTAAATGTATTTTTAGACTCCATTAAATTTTCTTAAACTTTAATACGTACAAAGGCAATACTTATTGAATTTATAGTGGGCATTATGTATTGGATTCAAATTAGTTAGTGCGGCTGATAAATAATGTTTAATATATCTAATTACACATTATTTTGCGATTTAAGCAAACTGAAGAGACAAGGTCAATTCTTTATTTATATTTTCGTGCACGTGTTTCTGTTTTGATCAATAACGTGCCTATATGAAAATATTGCTGTTAAGAGCGGAAATCGTTCACATTGCATTTACACATTTTATACGTGCTACACTTCTGTGCTATATTCACACAAATCTCACCTATACACTTCATCGATTATTTGTACGTATGTAAGGTTTAACTTTTTAGCATAACCTGTTCCGACAATTGTGGCGATTATTGCAAATTCAGAAAACTAATCAAGTGGAAGATGCGCTGGGGAACTAGTTCTTATATGAATCGAAAGCACGCGCCGTGTTCTTCGCAAACGGCAATTATACAGAGTGGCAGCGGAACATTGCACTTTTCAAGCGACTTCGGACTATCGCTACCCGACGATAGAATCCATATTCGTAAGAAAAACAAAAACGCAGATGAAACAAAGAACATGCGGCGGCGGCACCTAAATTCTTCCGTTTAATTTGTAAAAACAAGGCCCGCATTTCCTTAATCATAATCCACTTTGTTTTGTGAATGACATCTCATAGCGTTTACGATAGCGCCACTTTAAAATTATCAGAATTCAAATTACAATAAATCCTCTTGATAAAAGTATTAACTGATGTTATTTAACAATTTGAACCTCCTTTCAAATTTAGCAACATTTACAATTTATTATTGATGTCCATAAACAACAAAAATAGACTCCTAAGTGCATTTGGATTTGACAATAACAAATCACTTTTCTATGCTTCCATGAATTTCAGATTTCGTCTTTTTGTACCGACCGACGATAACGCAGTAAACACATTAAATATGAGTGTAATTTGCCGAGTAGTTGTAATGGGTGGCAGTAAAAATTCAATTTTATGTGCATATAGTCTGGACATTTTTTCCCGAAGATAGCTACCCCCGGGTCACATAAATTTGGCGCATAATCTACAAATTTCCAGCGCGTGCGATAAAGAGGTCGTTGACCTAAAAACCCAATCTCGAACTTATACAATACCGGCTAGAGAAACCCTTCAACATGTATGTTGGTGAAGACGAATATAGAAAAGGCAGATAGTTAAAAAGCTTTGGAGGATACTGGGGAAGAATACAATCGAGAACAGTTTGACAACCTTTAAAGCCAAGCTAGGGAAAATACAACGCGAAATGATTAATTTATGATTAAAAGCCAAATATTTTAAATTTATTTTTATGATTATTGTAGTGCGGCAATTAACTATCGTAATAGTTTAAATTTGCAAGCATATTTAGTTGTTCAATTTTTTCTTTATATTCTGACTGGGTGAAATATTATTCAGCGCATAAATCAAATAAAATGTCTAATATGTGTATAATGTTTAGTGCGCTCTAACTTTAGATACAATCAAATTTAGTCACCCTACCGACCATGTTAAAGTAATGAGGCATACTGAACTTTTTTTACTCTTTGTAAGGGTTTACGTTACATTAAACTTAACTGCCATGGTGTACGTAATTGCGGCATTTTTTTATTCGCCTCCGAGTCCGGGGTTAGACTGGACTTTTTCATTACTTTAGATTATTTTATTCTTTTCGAGTTAATTATGATGAATGGAATTTTGTGTCCATTGAATTAGTCAAAGTACTACACATTTTCATAGGAACTGTCGTTATATTTATACTTGTAAAAATATATTTCGTTGATTTTATCAAACAGAGCACGAAAGTAAGTTATCGCGAAGCGGAAGCGTCAAGCAATGAAAAACTGCATCTACTCGGTGCAGTTGCATACTTATAGAAAGATCTGAAAAGAGATAATTTGTGTGGATATTTTTCTTTACAATGCTCTGCTTACAATTAGAAATATCCTTCTTACGCAGAGGTATTTGCGTTATTGTTAACATTTATTTCTGCTTTCAGGAAGAAGACGACCGCAAGGTCCCTTTCATCACAAATCTCCTCCTTGGACCTCCATGTTAGCCTTAGTTGTAGTTTCTTCTTCGTTATTTAGTATAGTCGGTAAGTTTGTTTTCCTGTTATATTTCTATCAAATTTTTTACTATATTTACACTTTAAAAGTTCTGCATTGAAAATACTCGGTGCTCTTTTTACGTTCATACTTTTTATGGCTCGTTTGACCTATTTAACGGAGCAAACAACATCAAGTTTCTTTACGTAAGATGCTCTAGATTAAATATCATTCTATAATGCATTTCGAGTGGAATATCAAAACGATAATAATTTACGTTTCCGTGATAACATCCAGACTTGATTCCAATTAGTGATTATATGATGACACCTGAATCATTCACATAACTTAGGTGCTGGACAATCAAAAAATACCGCCAACGCTTTCAAATACAATCATTCAGTACGCTATCTACGTTTCGATTAGGTATTTACTTGTTGTAATCATCGCTGATGAATACCTGCCATCTTTTTGTGTCTGGCGTCGCCTAATAACGTCCATCGCGATGCTGGACAGGTGCCAGCCAGCGTCTGTTCCATCATCTGCTATTTATGCATTTCCGATGGAAAGGTGGGAGCAAATTCTCTTCCTGTTTTGTTAATAATGGAATACTCTGCTAAGTTCACTTACGCTCTTGTCCTATTCACGATGTTCATTTCAAAATTATTTTTAAGGCTTTGTGCTCCTTTCGTTCTCAAATGTTCGGCGAAGTTCGCGCTATCCGTGTTACTATTTTAGAACGTTGTAATTTAGGTCTGGCCAACCTCTGGCTATTTTCGCATAGAAAGTGAAAGTTTTTTTTATATAAGGTTATTTAACTGCACAAATGTTTTTTGCGAATATGCCGTAGGTAACTAAATTTGTTGTTCATTAGATACTTTAAATTTTCGGAAAATTCAATGGAAATTCATTCGTTAAAACAATTGTTTCTTGAAATTACAATGGAGATCTTTGGAAAATACCTTTCAGTATTGGTTTGCCAGTTAGTTAAAATCCCGAGTAAAAGATTCTAAAAGCGTCACAATAGTCTCATTAGCGTATTTTGCAAGTCATATTTCATAGACATAGTTTTATTTCTGTGTCCAACCCTCGCATTAATTTAGCCAATGAAGCACAATAAGAATCTCCAATAAAAGCTTCCTACATTTTAATCTTTGCCTGCTGATCAACAGTGCACTTGTGTAAATGGCTGCAAAATGATTTATTGTTATATATTATTCCAGTTTACGTAACAATAGAAGAGATATGAAACCGATATAATGACTATTTGTCATGTAATAATATTGACGTTGCATATTACGGATATATCAGATCATTAAGCGAAGAGCCTGCAGGTTTATAAAGGCAAAAGAATGATCATTATTAGAATAGCTTTAAAGATTATAACAAGAGTTAATGCGGTATTCAATCAAAATTAATTTGCTATAAATCTCTCACGTAGTCTTGATAATATTATAATTCTACTGGATAAAGAGCAAATTATTTATTCATAAACGTCACTCTTGTTTCTAGTTAAAATAATGAACGAAATACTTTTACTCTTTATCGTTATATCCTGTTGTAACGTGACATAATGAATTTTGTAAAATAATATTATTTGCCTATAAAAATGTTAGTTTAAAAACTAAACATTTTTCCTACATAACCTTGAAAGTATGACCTCTTCAGATTACTAGTGTGCGTATGCAATTCACGAAAGGTAAGAACAAATATCGTACAAGTACTAACCGCAACACTCGGCAGCATGAGGATAAAGAATTCAAGACGTGCACTATATTTATGTAGCGGCAACTTACAATAGTGCGTATTTGATTCAAAAGTCCGTGAGAATTTGGATCAGCTTGGTCGAAACGGTGACACGCGTTTTCTCATAAGGTTTCGATAGCATTGTGTTTCGTCGTTGGCGATGCACGGGATATCGAACAATTCAGTTATTACACCCTTGGTTGGCGGGTATTGTTTGTTTTCGGCGTCTTTTAATTTCGGTAGGTACTCCAACTGGGAGAGAGAAGCAAAGAAGCAGAATTGCTGCTTTATTTGTCCCCAATTGCTTAAGGGTGCTTTTCATTCCCTATTGTTGCTTAATTATTGTTCAACCGCGGACGTTCTCGTTAGTTAGTTATATAAAGCTACCCAGAAATAAAAGCAACGAACTTCCACTTAACAATTCACTTTATTTGAACCTTTAATTTATAATTATCAATTTACATGTATGCTTGTTCTATTGATTTTAACTAATTTGTAGGAGTTTAACGATCATTAAAAGTCTGTTAAATGTAATTCCCCTCTTAATTTTAATAAACTTATCTATCGTGACAAAGAACACAAAATTCATTCATTAGAAAGCATACTTTATGACAACATAAAACACCAAATTTGTCACTCCTTCTAATAAAATATGTATTATAGAAGCTCTTCAGAATTAAATTGTATTGTTATATAAGCAAGCGCCATTTCTGGATAAGTTTATTTTACTATATGAACGTGTCATGGTCGAACAATCGCGATCTTTTCGAGGTCAAAGTTTTTCAGTTCGTTGGCATATCGACTGATTTTTTTGGGGGAATTTTTATAGGACTAGCCCCTCTGCGTGATAACGTTTGACGCGATGTAATGTTAAGATACAATCTAAAACTATTATGAATTTGGGTTTTTGCACGATATGAACTATATTCGCAAACTTTGCTATTGCTAAAATGTGGCGTTTTCCGGCTTCCAGGCGAGTATAAGATTGTAGGACATTTGAAAAATGGATATGACCTTTGAAGTAAATCAAATTATTCAATCATCCAATTTGCGTATAAAAATTATTTTTTGACACAATAAATAAGAATACATTCGTAATATTCAAAAATATATGAATTGTGAATCAATATCATTTCAAGTACCTACTTTATCTCTAATGCATATCACCGAAAACTAATTTTATTCATTCAAATCGAACTCTTAACTTACGTGACCAACCATTTTATGCAATGCTTTATTATTGGGTCACCTCACAATATATTTTGTATAACAATTCGTGCAGTAATAAGTCACAATTTTTATAAAATGTCGTTGACCTGAACGAAGAAATTTTTCACTTACATATAGCAAATTTTATACACATGCAGATAATTAATTGCAGTTTGATTACATTTTCTTTTTAAAAGTGTCTCCCATAATTATCGACCCTTTATCTTAATCTTAATATATTATCGGATGTGCTTAAAAACCTATAATCTTACAATCTGTTCAGCATTTTTCTAAGCAAATTTATGCACGTTCCTTATTTTATAGCAAGTTATTGCTCTTGCTTCTTACCTATATTAGAGAGTTAAGGAAGCAATTAGTTCTTCTGCAAAAATAAATTAATCGGAACTAATGAGACAAGTTCTAAGAGCGTGTTATTTTTTCAATAATTATCCCTGTAATTAATAACACTTAAACACAGTTCAGGTAGATCAAAGCCAAAGTGCGCAACGTGAAACTTTATTTAATCTTATGTAAGCATAATGTTCACATGTTTATATTTATTTGAATAATGCCGCACTATGAAAAGCATTTGTACTAATTTTTACGCAGCTACTTTTCTGGTTCAGACATTTTGCACATCACTTTAAGTAATGCACTTATGTAACTTAAACATTTTCGTTCCTGTTCCATTACGTTTTATTTTAATTAGTGGATTCTCTAACTGGAGGAAATAGTTTGTTAGAAGAAACCTAGCATTAATTATCGTGAAGGCTTCGCATTTGACGTATTATCCCATGCTAACCCGATAAAAACGTTGGCAATTGTAAAAGCTCTAAATTAATTATACTGCTGTAAATTAGCATATTGTACATATTGTGTAAGGATTTAATTTGTGTTCAGGTTAATGCGTTAATTTTCAGTTTGGCAATGAAAACTGAAAATTTTCTTGTTATATGCCGAAGGTATTAATCTTCCGCGAATAATGAATAAGTGGGAGTTTTAAATTTAGCGTTGCGTCTAGTGAAATAATGGCCTTCCTGACATTTCCCCGCGAAATGGGATTAAAAATGGAAACAAATATCTCAATTAACACCCAACTTCGGATAATTAGGGTTCACTATATACAGGTTCATTTATGACGCTTAGACACGAAATACTCAGGAACATTGTGAAATTGAAAATTTTAAAAAT
Organism: Quadriops clusia; assembly: GCA_033557875.1. NCBI lineage: Eukaryota > Metazoa > Arthropoda > Insecta > Coleoptera > Hydrophilidae > Quadriops > Quadriops clusia. The sequence continues at coordinate 33,648 of JAWQRP010000012.1, read as the reverse complement.
GATGTGGGCGGAGAAGAATTAATTTGAACGTTTTTAATTGATTTGTAATTTATAGGCGAAGTGATTTGCCACCCATTTACATTTATTATTTATTTACGTTATCATGTATAAAACTTTATATTTTGCTGGTCACGCGCATTTCAATCATGCGTGGAATTGGACATCTAAATTCACCTAAAATAAGAAGGCGATCTTTATCACAACACTACAATAAATCACGAGTTTTGTCATCTTTTTAGTTAAAATTTATTACGTACCATTCTTTTGTCGCTTCAGATAAAGCAATATCGTTATTGGAATACGAAGATACGATCACTTTTATACAATGAAATTTGTCATATAATCTTATGAGTTGCTAGTCTGCGGGAGTGAGTATTTTTTATCCGTAAGGCAAGGACTCTTGTCAAAAAGCTCTTTTAAAATTCATTAGATTTAACAAAGTTTACAGTAAGTTTAATTAACACAAGAATTGCAGGTATAGTTGAATATGCAATTGCTAAAAGCATAAAATCTTTATGGCTATGTAAATTTAATTTTAATATTTAAGCCTCAAAACTACCTGAAGTACTTACACTATCAACAATTAATCGGTGTTTTGCGCAATAATACAAGAATGGCACATAGTTTTGTACATTTACAGATAATCTTACTAAAATAGTTTATTACTGCATACATTAACATAATTAAGCACCTACAAATTGTACATATTTAAATGGCCAACTTGAGGTTGTATGTCGCTCCCATAAAACCTGTAAGTTGGACGTTTAAAGCGTTTATTTAGTTCTTAATTGAAATCAGTGACCGTTGACCGTTGTTAACCTCTAGACACGTATGGTGATAATTTTTTACAATACCAGTGGTCTTATAATGGTCTCTGCATTACATGATTAATCACATTTAGCTATTTTTCTTTAGTTTTACTACTAAATATTGTACTCACTCAAACTATACTTCCGTGGGTTGATATTAGGAAAGTAATTTGATCACTGCATATACTTGGAAATAATCAATTACGGTTAATTAAATTTTGGTTAATCTACATTTTTATTCAAAATTTAAAATTGGCGTCTACTTCTTGCATGCCAAACGTTAATTTAAGAATTAGTCCTGGCGAATTCCGTGAGCAATGCGAAACTGCATGTAAGAAGTGTATTTTTAATTTGCAGACGAAATAATTCAAGTTTCGATAAACAAGTCGTCGTCTAAAGAGTCCTTCATGTCAACATTTATTTATGAGTCTAGTCAGCTTAATGTAAGGAATAAAGATGTCAGCCAACTTCAGTTGACAATCGGCCATAGTAGATGTGACTATAGGTTGTGGAGATAATAATTCACCTGGCGCATTTTCATTATTTTCTCATTAGTAATTTCAGACAATGCTTCGGCATTTATCTCTTACTGAAGAAAATCATTGTTTCTACATTCCAGAGAGAGCTAATTTTACAGTTCTTCAAATAATACAGTGCATGTGTTTTTAAGACAGCGAGTTTATATTTTGCACAATAAATTGTGTATACATTTTTTTTAAATATAAGTACCTATGGATTTTAGTAGATAAAATCTTTTGTGTACCACATAATTGGATATATGCTAGGAAAACCACAAATGGCAACATTCTTGCTACCAATTAATATTCCCATTTTATTTACGCAGGTATTTATGCAGTCTTTTACTAATCATATGTCTATAATTAGAAAGGAAATATAAATAGTAAGAAAAGGCTCTCGGAGATTCTAATGACAAATATCATGCATCCTGCAGTCTTTGAAAATGAAATCACTGCATGTATCAAGCAGCAACTATTCCAGTTATTGTTTGTTCTGCTATTTGCTGGATATCGTACAATCGAGCGTTGACTTAATATGCAGCTGCGAAACTTGTTAAGACCTCTGGTTAAATGCCCACAATTCGCTTCTACATAATTACTCGGATTTTATATTCAAATTATATGAAATTTGATAATATTACTCAAAGCCTTTGCGAAGTAAATCCTGAATACATATTGTTTTTAATGTATAATTTATTATTATCTGTTTTCGAAATCAAACCTTCTTAAAGCGCTTATATTATTATAAAGTTCTAAATGTTGAGTCTTGTTTTAATTGTATAAGTGGAAGGAGCAAGGGCAAAGTCTTCAGTGTTAGAAGAATGCTTAATTTTTAATGTATTCATAACCCTATTAGCGCATCATTCTGAAATTTCGCGCACAAACTTTTAATAAAAGTGGAGATTACCGAGTTCTGGTCGGTGCTCGTGAGCTGCAGTGTTAATACAGTGCACGAGGAATATCACATCGACCCACCGTATCCATTGACCGTATCTAAATCATACATAATTAATTATCGTATTTAATACTTTGGAGCAGACTAAGGTTGATAATATACAGGCGATCGCGCACCGTGACCGCTCGAAATATATGCAGCTTTTTACTACACCTCGACTTCTTAGAGATCCTCCAGAGACGATGCACATGGACAGTGGCGTGCTTGGTCTAAATTCAGTAGTAGGAAGGAATTTGTTTTTGCTCTGAATGCGATACCTTGGAAAATAACGCATTATAATTGGAAGTGCGCATCCGTCAATTGTTTAGATATGCTAAACTTATTACTACTAACTACTATACAAATCGATAGATTGATATAGTCTTCATTAATGAGAAACATCAAACTCACTGTAATGTATTCGTGTCTTTTATTGTGTGCATTTCCCAACCTGACTAATGGCTAGGACTAGCTTTTCTGGGGATTGCTGCATACATTGATGTATAAAGCAACATTTCAAATAACGGAATTGTATGTTTTACAACTGATCAGTAGACCTGATAATCGGATGTATCTATATTACTGCAAGAATTGCCAAATCGTAAAATAGGAAATATATTAGGAAAACTTCAACAAATATGTTCGTTTAACTTTCTCGTCGGGCGTACGAATGCCCGCTCGAGATTGTTGACCTTTTCTGGGTCGGAACGTCAAACATATCCTTGCGCGAGTGTGTTTATGAGTGTGCTTGTTGGAAAAACGATTATGTAATTGTCACAAAACGTGGTCAAACGCTCCACATACCTTCAACTGCGAAACTAATCGCAGAAAAATGCTGTCACTATGGGAAATCATCTTGCGAAACGTTGCGATATGTAACACTTCTAAATTTACATGCAAAAAGTTTGTGCTACTATTTGAAGGAACCAAGACGGGTATTTTTAGATATGCAGCGACGGTGAATGCAGCGATCGGGTTTTAAAATTGTGCTTAATCGTAAAAATCAACTTTACTATTTGTAAAAGAAAAGCGCATGTACGTAGATGTTTTACGTTACACAAGTTAGCGTCAAACTGGCAAAGCTGAAACAGATTGAAAATATATTGCCTTTACTTTATTATGCTAATGCATTACAAATCCACAGATATTTTAAATTGTATTCATTGATCACACGTTTACCAAAACAATTTTTTTTATTTGAAATATGGTGAAACGTTCATACCACCTCACCATTCACTTTGTACATTATATATTGTGGCTAGAAATCTTTGCGCCATGCTTCATCAAACATGTTAAGTTCTCGGGCAAAAGCAATTGGATCGAAAGGTGTGATGAATTTCGTATTCTTTTAGCCCCTAACCGGATTGAGTGGCCGAGGTGTTAGTAGGGAATGCCGGACCCGCCGAGGACGGGCTCTTCCGGCGTCGCGGCTATTTCAGGCAAGGTCGTAGACGTCTAGACCGCCGTCATTCCAAAGCCGACTCGAAACTGCGAGTGTGATGCACTCCACATTCGCTAAATGCATTTGATCTGCGATGTTCTTAGGTTACCGTTAGCTTCTGTTAGCAACTAACTTAGATGCTCCAAAAACGTTTTCTTCTAAATAGAGTCTACTAACGGTCTGCGCACGTACGTAGGTATATTTAGACGCCTTTATACAACAAAGATTATATTATACAAATAAAACTTCTAACACAATGTCAATGAAGTATTTAAAATTATTAACTCCAATCTCCAGAAAAATACATGAACAATTTCTTATTCCCCTTTTTTGCTTCCATAGGTTTCACGCCGCGGATGCAAAGTATAGAGCACATGCACATTATGTATGCATATTAGTCTATTATGAAGTCTACTGTAAGTCTAACTTGTATGCGGAAGAATTCGCGTTTCTCCATTATAATGGTTGGTTACAAATAAGAATAAATATGTACTGGAATACTAGGTGGCTCCCAGGTGTTTCTGAGAGTACAAATAGGAAACGAATCTGCTTTAATATATGCATTAGCTTTTGCATTCCGCGAAGAAATTTAATCCGCCCATAAATCTGATATAATTATATAGATATATGCTTGAGGATTGCGGCGGATGTTCCGTGACAAGTTTACTATATTCACAATTAGCAACATTTAATTGAAACACTTCACGCTCACACATCTACCGAAAGAATCCGGCGTAATAAATGCAATTTACACCCACCAAACCTGCATTAAAAATTTATATTACTAAAACACGGAAGAAAAACTAGGTTAACTAAATATGTTTAAACTTTATCTTACCCTGAAAATTTCTCTAACTACTCTAAATTGTTCGCCTACTTGCAATTTCCAACATAATTCCTGACATAATAGTTCGCGAACAAACTGGCGTTTTTTGTTGTATGTTTATCTCGCATAAGATCGCACTAATTAATAATTTTTAAACGTAAACCTAATGTTTCCGGATCCGAAATTAACAGGACACACAAATTGTTTCGCATGTTGTCCACTTTTTCAGAAACCCTATCATGCCATTTACTTAATTGTTACTTAATTGCACATGCAAATTTTTTTAACACTGAATTAACTCCTAAAAGAGATCTTCGTCCCCGATAATTACTTTATGCAATGCAATTTCATGATTTAGTGAGTACATAAAAAACGTCTCTCCTAATTAGCACGGTTGTTGACAGCCTCATTGTATGATTATGCATTGTGACGTTCGTGCGCCTTCGTGAGCCTTTGTTTCCAGCTGAAATTCCGTCTCCTTTAGCTACATCTTACTATTATTAGGTATGTTTCTTCTAAATAAGTTTCAGAAAAATCTGTGCAAAAGATATAGGGAGTTCTTTATTCCAATCTTAGTTATTAGTACGGTTTTTAAATAACAGCGAACTTAGTTCCGTAAATCCACTGACCAGTGAAGAAACGTGTTCGCGGTTTGTTCACATTTCCACTGCGTTAGAGATGCGGTATGCTTATTAAAAGCAAGATAAATGAGCTACTTAAACATAACACAAAATGGTAGCCAACTTTATTGTCAACAATGTCTTGTTCAGGAATGTATTTATTGACTTTAAAATCCCTTTGTATGTTTTGCTGCATGATGGAGTCTATATGAAACCGGCATTAAACACTAAATTGCATTTTAATGGTTTATTAAAATGAGATGATTATTCAAACAGACGCGACGCCGCGCCGCCCATTGCAGCAAAATAATATCCAATTACTATATTGGATACCGTAACATGAAATGTGTATCATTAAAAGTTTAGATGAATTAAAAGTTATATATTTTTTTTTCGCGCACCTGCTATTTTTGCCTTTTTGCCATATAATTGCGTTAATTGAGTGACTGTTAACAGAATATAAATGTTATTGTCTTAAAGCACTTCATATAAGAACAGTATTACCTGAATATTCTAAATGCACCATGAATTAAACATTGACCTCTAATCAGATCTAAATTTTCTGATACTAATTACTGGTTCTTATAATACATTGAGGATTCTACGTTTAATGTGCGACTTCCCAAATACGAATAAGTAAATAATTAATTTATTACTTACACAAAATGCACTGTTAGCCTGAAACCTGGGGAATAATTAAACCCGAGAGTTAAAATTAACGATGTTTCACTTCGGCAATCACGATAATCACAAATGACATACTCCAACAAGTTAATTGTCGCTACTATAATTAATCAAAATAATTTAATGGTCACGTTTTGCAACCATAAGCTTGTACATAGAAAACCGAGTAATTATTTATTATATTATCAGTATCGGACACTTTTAGATATTAGACACATTTATTAAATTTTCACATTGAAATAATTCAAATTTTACAACCAATGCCTGATAAGTATATCATGTTTGAAAAGAATGATAAATATATAGTAAATTTTTAACCAAAAATATATCTATGTGATGACATACGATGAAGAGACTCGTCGCATGATTCAAATACTCAGGTTGTACAGTAAGATTTATTATAATTTTAAAAATACCAAATAAAGCCCTATCAATCACATTGACGTTCATTTGATAAACTCTATCCAATTTATAAAACAGCCAGCAACACTTCAATCTGATCTTTGATTATCCCTGACGTTTTCAGTGCAGAACGCGTTTGCTTTCCCACCGATTTATAGAATTGGACGGAAATTGAGAATACCGCCGTGTTTAGTAGACGGGATAAAGTGCACTTCTTGTTTTAAACACGGTGTATAAATACGTCCAAGCGGGCTTGTTGCAGAGAGCGAAAGAAAATAAGGTGAACGTATCAATATCTAATGCTGTAGGATAAATAAACAACACGTGGAATTGAATGTAAATAGTTACTAATACCGCAAGTGAACTAAGATCCTGTAGGTAGATTTCTTCGTTTCACAACAAGTATTACCTATAAATACGTACCAACAGAAGCGAATGCTGCAGTTCGTTCACCATTTGCACCTTATAAAACATCACACTATTTATTCATTTTAATCATAAAAATTACACATTAGGCGTTGCTTAAAGAGAAATTTTACATTCATCATTCGTTACAAATTCACTTCCAAGAACGGTGTATATAAGCATTCTTCTATGCATTAAACAAACCGTTACTTCAGGTATTATGCTAGTGTTTTCGTTACAGTTTAGACGTTCATTTTCTAAAAAATAAATAGGATAAAAATTTGACGCCTTGATTCTTATTACACTACAAAGACCCAGAACTTGCGACACTCTCATGGTACGTTCAAAAACTAACATAAAATGCTAATGAACAGGAAAAACTTTCGACTTGCAGTTAAATTATTTCCCAAGATGATTCCCAATTAAAATATGTATGGCTCTCTTCTAAAGTATGGTTACTCAATTGCGGCCAAAAGTTTGCGTGACGATTTAAAAAATTCTACGTTAAACAATGTTAATTGTTATAATTCGGAGTACTAAATTGTTTTAATTTTCTCATTCGGAGTATTTAGCCTGATGGTTTCACGGTTACCGCGATTTAATTGCAACGTATGAAAGTTTTTATAATATTTCAAAAACAGGGTTTAACTCTATATAATTAGTGAAAAATACAAGAGGATTCATAGGCCGTGACTGTAAACATACTTTACTTGCACAAAATTGAGCAATTTAAAGATTCTTATTAAAACTGTATAAAGTACTTTTTCATTCGACACGTGCTACAGCGTACTTTTTATCAGTTCTTCCCTGAAATGCCAAGAATTTTTAAATTACATAAATTAGAATAATACAAGCGGTATAATAAATGCACGCTGTCAATTAACGCAAAACCAGAATAAACACAACAGGATTTTCTACTTTAATTTTATAATATAAAAATTCTATTATAATTCTGATACGACAGCTTATTTAGGTAGGTAGTTATATTATTGTTATTATTACTGAAAGTACCTATGTATTATACGTGAATATAAGTGCGTACCTACTGCATACCTATGTACTTCGTTTTAGATTATGTTTACTTAGTTGTGATTTAAGATAACTATAAGCCTTCATTTTAATGCAAATAAAAAGCCACTGAATGTAGGCATAGGTTGTAGTTTTTGTTATAGGTATGCAACGATATATCTAGATCGGATTGCGAATGCAATGGACTCCTGTATGGGAACTGTCTATAACTTTCGCTTTTCTAGGTTGTTTCTGCATGAGAATGATGTGTATTCAGCATCCGGTTTATTCTTCCGTTACACCCATTCAAATTGGTTTTGCACTTTGTGCTTCGTAATTTCCTATGCAGCATTCTTTGAAACCGATATCTGATTATCCTGGAAACAACTAATAAATATTAGAGCATATTGTTTTGAGATTAGCAAGTGTAGGGTGTTTCAAGAATATTAAAATCCCAAGCTTTTGAAGCAATCCAATCACTTATCGCTAACACATTCTTTAAGAAAATGCTGAAGTGTTCCTCAAAATGTGTGCTATTAGCAGTTAGGAATGTACGCAGAATGCCTTTTACTTTCTGATATAATTTGTGATATGTTGAAATATTCGCAAATGGATGATTTTGTTTTCATCTGGACAATATCTCTTGTAAGAATGTGTAAAACTTCGGCACTACTTTCACATTAAAACACCTACCACTTGCACAATTGGCGGAGGCGCACGGTCATTTCTGTGTACCTACTTATTTAATTACACTATGTATATCCTATGTACCTATTGTAGGTACTTTTATTGCAGTTTTCAAGATTAGTTCTTTATTAAAATTTTGTAACACACTATATTTGCTCTAATTAAGTCAAGTTTAAATTCGGTTAATCTGTATAGATACTATGTATCAATCCAGCCAAATCGTCGTGCTAAATTGATTAATATATCAAGTAACGCGACAGGGCATACTTTATAAGCTAATGATATGTGCTGGTCGGTTTTCATTTCGTCGTACATATGTCAACACCACATGGTTGATGATTTATTGGTAAATGGCCATGCTGTGCCATAGTGTAGTGTTAGTTTCAATGACCTGGCCTTGATATAAGTCGTCATAATATTTAAAAGCATTTCGATGGGGAAGATGTTAAAAATAATCGACTCAGTGTGCGTCTTGAATCTGATATTTTTGTTTAAGAGTCAAATTTGTAATAATCTTGTGTCAGAAAAATATAAATAAAACACTTAATAGGGTAATAATTTTATGTGTCAGCGGAAGAAAATTGCGATGCTAAAATATAATCATGAGGTTTAGTTATGATAAAAATATTTTGGTAATTTTTAACAGATTAATTAATTGTAATCATATAATAATCGTAAATCACACTATCACAGTATAGAGCTATAGCAATATGACTAGCATTCATGGGTAATGTGTTCTGTCATAACGCATTGTCCAGAGTGTCTATTTTTAAGTCGTGATGGAAAATTAGTCCGCGAAAAAAAACACATCGCGAAGTGATTAATAATTTTTTTAAGTGAAGTGGTGGCACGTTGAATCTTGCAAGACTATAGCCACAGATATCTGTGCTATAGCTACTTTGGGATGGAAACCAAACGACAGCTCCTGAAGACGATAAAGACGGCAATATGTGCTTTACAGATGCAGCAAAATCTCGCAAATACGAAGACATGAACACTGGTGCAAGTGCGATGCGACAGTGCGAGAATGTGTTACTAGTAAATGAGCGGCTAAGCGTTGCATGTTCGGTGTTATGAATGAATGTGTGCGGTACATTGGACTCCGCCACTCTTGCATTCGCGGAATGTCATTGATGTTGGCCAGTTTATTCATATACCTCCTCTATGCGAGCCATATACTTACCTACACAGTCAGGAACATTATGTGTCTCTTCCCACGGTGCGTTTATGTACTCTTTGAAGGTAGCGCGTGGCTGGGTAATAAATGTTGTGGGGTACTAGAATTTAACGCTATTTTCTTACCAGAAGGTGCAAGTTTGAGGGTGATATTATGGTATAAGTATATAAATTGAATCTACAAAAGTGTGATTATTGTCTGCCTCATACTTAAAGCTAAAGTCTGGTCGGACAATACAGAATACGTTATTGCGTTTAAACTGCCTACTACAAGTAAATGAAAACAAGCACGCGATGAATATGTATGTTGCGAATATATTGAGTATCATATTATTTTAAGTCTAGAAACCAATTGTGATTAGGGAGGGGTTTTATATGAGACAGCGAAACTCCGTTCTCAATGCCTTAATGGGCGTTAAAGGTAACTCTTGGTTAGAAAAACAAGATATGCTACAAAACGAAATTCAAGGAATAATATAGCTTTTGCAAATGTTAGATGAAGACAAGATTCCGCTTCATATCAAAAGTTCCAACTGTTACAAATTTTTATGCAAGTATCGCTCTTAATTAATGGATAAAGATAATGGATCAAGTTTCCCTATGAAAAAAACTCAAAAGGAATCATTTAAAAGCAGAAATTTTACATGGAGCGTATTAGGAGGCCCTTCTCAACTATTATTTTACTACAAAATGAAGAGTGCAGTGCGCACTCTTATTCGCGCTAAGAAATCCCGAAACAAAAACTCCACAAGCAAATTATAATAAATTTAAAATGAATCCAAAGATTGATAGAAAAGACGGTGTATTAAAACGAAAATTTAGATGCCTTTCATAAGGTGTTATATTCTACCCGATTATTGGGAGTTAAGATGAAAATGAGAATGATCAAGTATAGATGATGATATTTTCGAAGTAAATGATGGAAGGAACGTTTGGACAGATACGGAATAAATATATTGCAAATGATTAATAATTTTAATTGAAGTTTAAATATTATAGGTATGTGTTAATCGGAAAGTGTTTTTTTTTATTCTTTGAGTAAGATATTAAAGTGGCTTTGAACCTTTCCAATGTTTAAATTTTCACCATACTTTAACAGTATAATTATAATAAAACCTTGATCATAATATCACCCCAATTTTAAAACTAAATATCGGCGGTGATATTTCTCGTGTTTGTACGTAAAATCTACCTTACTCTTTTGAATCCAAAAGGGAGAGTTCATTTTATACACTTGGACACGAAGTAGGGTGCGCATAATAAAGGGTTAATTCTACAGGTGTAAGCGATCAGAGTAGGCCCACAGATACGGGCGAGGATGTCATCTGGATGGTGGCCGGAAGGGGAAGTGACGTGTATAGCGCCGCCACCGTGACCGCCCAGGAGGAAGTACATGTTTTGTGCCGTGATTTACCTTGTCGCCACCGGCTACCACTGCACTGGACACTAGCCACTGCGTTTGTCTATACAACATACCTGACTATTATTGTACACTCGTTCACCAAGGTGACAGGTTATGGGCGGAAACAATCAATTTTTTCATTTATTTGGAACAATTTACTAAACAACTTATTAAATTTGAAATGTTTTGTGTTCGATTTAACGATATTAAATAAAGGTCACTTTGAATGAGGCTGACATACTTCTACACGGCATAATGATTCCAGTTCTAAAAGTGCGATACGTTGCAGTAGTTGCGAGCGCAAATATTTCACGACTTGCATTGGTCAGTAATGCTACTCTCCTGTGGGGGTAAGAAATCATCCTCAGTAATTAAGATTGTAGATATGTTTTTTAAGTTTATTTTCTAAGTCACGCGCAAACAGAGTGTCTACACGAAAAACGTAAGTAGATAGGCAACTTCTTGCAATAAATGAATGACTCAGAAGACGCGCGAGAATGTCACCCATTCATCTGTTCGTATGCCGAATGCTATCGTCCACACCTGTGTCGGCCGGGCCGCACATCTTTTCTTTCTCTCTGTTTCCTCCCCACATTCATTATCCGTTCACTCTGCAGAGCTTCGGCCTACTTCCGGTTGTCACCTTCTTTTGAACGTACTCAACAGCCACCATGCATTGTTGCTGTTTTATTTTATCTAATAATAAAGAAACGCTCACGCAGGCACAGACAGGCTGTATTTGAGGCATATGTGTCGGTGATCCTCCGCTTCAAACTCCAGCAATCACAAAGAGAGGATAAAATTGCGAACAATTTGAGAAGGCCTTTGACGGAAATTATCACAATGGTGTTTCATAGACCACCTCCCAAAAACATTTCGTTCACTGAATCTTTATGGTGCTCACAGGACACGTGCTCATGCAGGTAATGATATGTAACATTAAAAAAATAAATTGCCATCACATCTAATAAAGAAATAGTTCAACTAATTTTTTCCTTCAAACTAACATAATTTGTAACTTTACCGCGAAATTAAAAACTATTAAAAGACCCGACAAATGTAACACAACGATGGATTGAAACAATACAAAAAACGTGTAATGTAAAACATCAGCAATTTCCGCCATGGGTAGTCGCAGACCACCTAAGTAGGTAATCGGCAAAAATCAAACAGTACCAAGAGTTCCCTAGTTAATAAATCAGATCTATTTAGCTTAAATATTTGTTCCTTTTTCCCTCCGACATCGATGAAGATTTTTACTTTCGGACCACCCATATGAGGCATCGACAATTACAGGTCGGAATCGCAGGATTAGAGGACGACTCCCCAATTATTTCAACACAATAGTTAGCGTTCCGAAAAATATATTTGTTTTCGGAGCTTTGTCTTCAGCCACCTGAGGTCAATATTTTTACACCGCCGCAAAAAACTTTCGACGTGTAGGTATAATCATTACCCAGAATGATTATTGCACCTATTTGTTCACTGACACTTTAAATAATTTATATTTATTTCTCTGCTTGTTAAAATGCATTATTTTGAATACGAAACAAAGGGGCAACATTTACATTTCAAATGCCTTTTCCGTTACTTTCAAGATTTAGAAATTTTTATTCTGTATTCTACGGAGAACTGGTTTTCCTAGTGCCGTGTATGTAAGAAAATATCTTTAGAAAAAAATGTCAATGGCTACCCCTGCGGGATGTTTATAGGATAAACGTGACCAAAAATAAGGTATTCGAATTTGGACCTTTATGATATTTATTGCAACGAAGATCGTGACTGACGTTGGAGGGTGAGTTCATTTCGAGAAGTTTCTAGTGCAGGAATTTCGAGGGTGGCCTGTTGAAGACTAATCTTTCCCTTCATACAATTAAGAACGCAATAAATTACTCGGAACTGAATGCGCATGAGACCTATCGTATAAATGTAGTTGTGGTCAGTTCTAATATTTTCAAACTAAAGTTAAAGAAATTAATCACCTTGTATATGATTGCCCTTAGAAATTAAAGAACTAACTACACCCAACGTCAACATTAATTCGCACATTAAAAAAGATACTGCTCTATTATAAAACTGGCCAAATAGAACCGCGCTCTTGTCAGGTTGATCAAGAGCGCCGCGCCTGGTATTTTCACAAAGAGGATTGTATCAAAAGACCATGCCGGCCTCATCAAGACCCACCGCGATGACAAACGAGCTCCATCAAACATCATTAACATCAAGTGTGATGAAGAAGGCCAAATTTGCGAATATTATTTTGTTTATATCTAATCCTGTGGCCTCAGTGTGCAGGTAACAGGAGGTTCTACCGTCTAAAGAGCAGTCAGCTATGCATAATTCACAGCAAAAAAATTAAAAATGCTACCGCTTTAACATAACATGGTAATTATTTGCACATAATAATCGTATTCAATTGTATCTCATTCATTATCTTCAAATTGCTTTATATTTTATTAAGTTATTTTCAAAGTCACTTACTTAATTGGCAATAATTATGTCTGGGCATCTCTGGCATTCATACACATCCAAGAGGTTTGCTTTGCAAAAGATCTAATACATTTATTACATTCACTAAATAGGAAACTCGCACAGATTTATTTGCTTTTAAATTCCATCAAATTATATCTTTAAAAGTTGTCCATGACAAATAAGTGTTTAGGCCAGAGGCACGTATAAAACGAATTCTGATTCCCACGCTTCAGTAAAACTGAAACATCGAAAAAGATACGTGGACGATAAATGCAATTCTTCGAGTACAGGTACACAAGCCATTGAATGAAAGTAAACTATTGCGGATGAATTGGTCTCGCAACCTTGTAATGGCCCCTACATTGCACAGGTTAATGTTGAATACCATGTTGTATGCGACATATCGTAACGTATCCTATACCTTCCCTTCACTCATTCATAACACAATGATAAATTATTTGCACGTATCAGTAGAGCTGTGTGTGTTTAATCAGTATGTTTTATTTGATTTTCATTTATATTGTATTAAAAGCTGTGATGTTACATTTGAAAGAGTTTTATCAAGGTACCTTTTCTTACTTATACTATTAATGATTTCTTGTCATTTCATTACCAAAGCTTAACAGATTTTGAATGCATAAATGTTTAGCATTTTTACCCTTTACAAACATTACATTTACAAACATAAAGAGGCTTCCAAAATTTTAGGGACATGCAGCGCATATGGCGGCTCGTCATAAATAAGGTCGCTTATTAAGCAAGGAGAAGTTAATTTCGCTATCGGATACGCCGCCTTTTAAAGATTTTTTTAAATGTTACCATATAACATATGCTCTACCGTGGATGCATTAACCGCGGGGATGGAAATACTGTTAACGAGATTAGTGGGAGCGTGCCGTTTTTTTTTACGAACATATGTCGCCCCGGCATTTTTTCTGTTAGACCGTTTGTATCTATTTTATAACAAGTACGAATAGTATCAGGCTATTAAATCTTTATATAGAAATTTTACGGATATACCTGCTCATTGTGTTATATCGGACATTTGTTTGTTCAGCAGTTGCTTTTACACGCGATTCGATCTTTTGTCTCCGCCAGTGTAGGCGCAAATTTATGATTCGCGTAAATGCAGCGGAACGTCCCACATTAGATCATAGCGCAAACTGGATTATAATCTAAAAAATATTAGGATTGATTTCTTGCGGGCTATTATTGCTTGTATATTTCAAAATGCGAGTGCTTCAAATTTAACTCAATTTCTTTAAAATTTTAGTTCAGTTTAGTGTAAGGATTTTGTATTTCTATTCTCATATTGTAATACATTTAGGCAAGTATTAACCACATTATTCCCTAAGCTATTAGATGGCCGGGCACGAATAATTTTGGGCGTCCCATATAGGTAGATAGAAGTGCACCGGGCAGGTAGCAATTCGGTAAGTTAATCGGCTGGCCCCACAAATCATTTCTAATAACAGAGCGCATTATTGGAGGACCGGTGGGCGCATATAAAAGACTACAAAATTCTGTTTCACTCCCGACATATGTTGTAAATGTGATTTAATTTTAACATTATTAATCACTATGTTTTACGAAATATTATTTATAACAACATCTATCCGTGTAGTTAACTGTACGTAATAATATGAGGTATTTAAAAATTTACATAAAATTAATTACGTACACAACGAAGACTGATTTTCGTGGCCGCGGGGCTGATTTTCGATAAAGAAGCCGACAACGAATTAACAATAGAAGAAAAATCAATTGTTTATATATATATATATATATTTATACTGACATTCACTCCATACGAATAATAAAACTATTTTTGATCCTAGTCATCGCAATATTATTTAAATCATTAGCAATGCGGACATTTCTTACTCTTACTGGTAATTAATGTATATTTTTGTGCAAGCAATAAAATTCCTGCCAGTTAACCGCCCCAGAAATGTTAGTGTCGTTACTTTACTGTAGATCAACCCCGTGAAATTTGATCGAAAATATGCGGGAAAACGTAAAAATGCGCGTGTGTGGTTAGAAAAGAAGGCTCTTGTAAATTAAATTTCGAAACGTTCATGTTGTGTACCTCGCAAGCCCAGCTGAGTTATTAAATTCATAGACCGTTCATTACTATAAATGATTAACTCTAGGAAGAATTTAGAGAAAATCTACTTACTTAATTATAATAAATGCATGAAACAAAATGTTTTGGATGTGCTGATTGTTGTGAATTATCAACCTCTACTCATGCAGTAGGCATTGTGTGTTGATAGTTTATATGCATAAGGAATTTTCATCAAATTACACGGATTTTTTTGTGGTTAATGCGGCGCGCCCCCAACTAGCAGGACAAAAGTAGTAACAGGCGAGTAAGTTATTATGGTGTTACAATAAAACATCGTAAACATTTTGTAGGTCAGGCATATTTTGTTATTAATGTATAATCTAATTCTGATGGATCATTTATCATCCAATCATTTATTTCCGCTCAAACGCACGCGACTTGCTTTACTTTGGCGGCGGCTATTGATGAATGTTATTTTCTGACAACGACATATGCACCAAACGTGAAGTATAACAAATCTTACGAATATCACGGATGCCTTCACATTAAAAATTTAATTAAATTACACCGGAGAACATTAAGCATACGTATGTATGTAAATGACAATACATGGGTGGGCTATAATAATCTTAGCAATTTCAGAGGCCAAATCAATAAATACAAAATGTTGTTACGTGTACGTTAAGTGGAGTATTACTAGATTAGACCTCATTGGATCATTTAGGTCAATAGTTCATTAAAAATGAAATAGGAAAGGAAACCTTTTCGGAAGGTGATCTTTAATACTTGGAAATATTTAAATCACATAAAAAATCAAAGCACGGGGGTTCTCATAAATCTAGACATTGATAGCCGCGATTGGAAAACAAGAACACCTCGGACATGTCACCAAACACTGACCGAAAGATTTTATCAGTTATAACGAATTACGGTCATAGAGGACAGCTTCTACTCATTAAAAACGCCGCCACAGGATTTCTTAATTTTAAAGCCTTGGTCTTTTATTTGGGCGGCCATTTCATTGTCAACCTATTGCACCGGTATTCCGCTTTATATTTGCTTTTACTATGTCCAATAGGTTTTTAAAGTATATTTTTTAGCCTTTACATTTGTTTGTAAGTTGATGCTCATATCATTATTCGATTTAGTGTGAGCGCATTTTTGTTTAATAATTTATTCGTTACATTTAGGTACTGTTCTTTTTGTAAATCTATCATTATTTTTTTAATGCGTACGTGCGTATGTAAACATTATTACGTTAAAAGTAAACATTGCAAAGATGTATGGTCGCTTTTATAGTAGCTGTTTTGATAATGTTTAAGATAATTTACCTCTGCTGTCTGCATGGCATTTCTATCGAATAACGTATGCGTTTGTGCACTCAGGTATGAGCATAAGCATTTTTAAAGTGACCGGTTCACCTCTGTTAGAGAGCAAAAAGTTCGTTTGTGCATGTGTAGTATGTGTGAAGTTGTGGTCGCGGTGTTTAACGTAGATAATTGCGGTTAATTTTTCGCGTTGTTTGCATAATCAACAGATGTAGATGCCACTATATTAACAAAATTGCATAAATACGAGCTGCGACAATACCTCGGGTCAACAAATCCTCTTCATTATGTCATTAAACCTTTCGTAATCTGCGGCGGTGTCTATAAATACCTACTTGACAATTGGAGCAGATTTAGTTTCACCGTGGGCATGATTAAACTTAATTTTGTTTTTCGTAGGAAAGCAACCAATACTAGTAGTAGCAATAATTTCTTCAATATTTGATAAATAATGATTATTGAAACGATTTTATAGTTTTATTAAGAGTACCAAAGGCGGTATAGGAATTTTTTTTTCTACGAGATTCACCATATGGTATAATCGGTAAAAGTCCCTGGGCACAGACAACACCCACCTTGTAGGTAAAACAGAGTTAGTGGTTTTAGCTAGAGGCCGCTCTGCAATTATCTGCGGCAATGACAACGCTGACGTCCTAATCGGTCCTAGAGGTTCGTGCGGACAGGATAATTCCCGATGCCCGCCCGCACCGCAAACGGATCACTGTTTTCGCTTTGATGTGACGACATCGCACACCCCAATCCTCCTTACCTGCCCAAATTATCTTCTGCCACTTTTTGCAGCGCATCCGAACGTGCGAGATTGGCCCATCACCTAAGGATGACCAGCGGAACATTGTTAACATAATACACGTATTATTTATCTTTCGGCGAGGAATAAAAGGAGAACGGGCAAACACGCAGAATGCATATTAAAATAAGAAAAATTTGTTAACCTGATTTTTTTAGGATTGCCTTTGTAAAAGTATATCTTGCATATGCTTAACATATGAAGAAATTGATTGGATTTTTCGTTCTTTCAAAGATTTACTCGATCATGAATAGGGACTTGTGGCAGTTATCTTCAAACACACACATCCCTGGTGTAGATTCTTTAAAAAGGTGTCCCGCCGGCGCGGCGGGTACTCTATGGTTAAAGGGTTTTTGTTTGTGTTTCTCAAATTATGTGCCAACTCCGTATAATTTACTGTCGGGCCGTGGCAGTTAATAAGAATTAGCGATTTGCGGGTGGCGCATCGAAAATGTCATCAGATACAAATTTTCTTCAAGATTTCGGTCGATAAAAACGGCATTCCGGTCATTATAAACCCTTGCCACATATGAATTTATGTGCGCGATTAAGGGGTTAATAACTCTCGGATTATTAACACTATGAGTGTCAGACTGTTTTAGTCAGCCACTGATATACCTATGTAGGTTTGTTAGATATATACATAATACTGATTGTATCTAAATAAACGAGGGTAATCATATTTTATAACGAATATTTCTTGCATGAGGCGGTTCCGTTAGACCTTTTGGAGATTGCCCTAGAAAAAATATCTAATATAAAAGCCCTTAAATTATTATATGAGATTCCAGGCCATATGGCAATCGCGGTGTAGAATATCAGCCCAGCACCTTTCGACACATAATATAACCTGGTCCCATTGTAGCCGAACAGTGGCCAAACAATCATATTGTTTGCCGCATATTTGGCCACCGGTCAGCCCAATCTTCCAGTTTACCGACTAAAATGGGAACCTTCGGCTCCACACACATCCATTGTTGTCACTGCCTCCCAATAATCGCGATGAAAGGAACTGCCTATTCCCAGATTAATGGATCAATCGCATTGTGCGCCCGTTTTATTAGGCTGATTAGACGACTTCCATTGGCTCCCTCTCCTTTTGTGCCCTTGATATTTTCTGAGTCAACAATGATCGCCGCACCGGTTTCATTAAACTGGACTTGCAACGAAACTTTCTTGACAGGAACTGGAATTTTGAAAACGATGAAATGTTTTGTAGGATAACCAGTAAAGGAAGTGTTATAGTTACAATAATAGAGGACATTGGTATTCGTTGTACTGGAAACTTTAAATGGTATCCGATCGTTTTTGACAAATTTAACATGGAAAGGTTTGCTTTTACATATTTTTGTAACCAAAATCTTCCTTTCTTTACACTGATAACGTAACAATATTTCTATTGTTTTTCTGAAGCTGGTTCATTTTTCGTAAAGTAGATCTACTTTTATTGATAAAGCAATGCAGCTGAATGATGCTCTGCGGCGTATTTCGAGGTGCCGGGTGTAAATGCTGAAACTCTTCATATCAGCGATCTAGACCCGAAATTAATTGGCCCTATCAAAACGAATAGGTAAGAGGTACATAAAAATGGTCCCGCTATCGACAACAACATTTAAAATCCCATTCCGGTATCTGGCATCGTATTTGTCTGGATTAACTCGTTAAGATGACAACAAGGACAGGAATGTGGACTCTAATGGAATTGCCGGGTCCTCTCCTCTTCGAAGTCACCGTCGGAACACAATTACGGGGTGGGTAGTAATTGTCTAGCGCCGGGCGGCGTGAGAGAACACCATTGTCGGTATTCTTGTTCTTTTCCTCTCGGACCCGAGGAGATACCCTAATTTATTGGGGCCTGTCAAATCGCACGGCTATCACATTGTTGTGGCATTTCGATCAATTTACGGCCACCTTCCTCAAAACAGCCGTAAATATCAGCGCTAATTATTATAAATAATTTCAATATGGGCGGCTCGACGTAATTTGCATGGCCTTCGCATTATGGCGCTAACAGATGGTCATGCACCTTTGTTGTCAATAATGCCTAATTATATTTACCATTGGTATAGAGCAGTAGTAAACTTTATAGTTCTTTCCTATAAAATCGATTGTTAGTTTGATTTTTCTGATTTCTGTCCACACATAATACATATAATAATTTCTAATATTCAAGAAGTTATCAAATTTAATATTATGTACGTAACGCCATTAATTAGGCTACCATAAAAAAATTGCTTTGGTAAATTTCCTATACCTGCATTATTGGCGGAGGCGCGTGGTTCAAAGTAGGTACCTACTCATTTTTATTTCTTTTTCGATAAAAAAACCTAATAAAAAAACCACTTTAAACGTTCGCACTGAAAAGACACAAATAAAAAATATCGCCCTAATTTATGTTTAAAGTTGTTTTAATGAACAGGAACGTAAATGCGTTATAGAGGAAGTGCATCTACTTCAAAAAATCTAAATAATGTGATGGAATTATATTTTTAGAATTTCCTGTAATATTTCGGGACTGTGACAGCGTGTATCGACCACCAGATCTCTACGCCGCTAAAACACTCGCTTATTACTATATTAACACTTGCCATTACGTACATATTTAGCCGCTGCCATAAAATATGTAGAACACAAGAACGTGGGAATTTCAAATCCTTAACCTGAATTTCCAATTATACTTACGGCTAAATAAGTTTTCCAACCGATGCTCTAATTTTTTATTTGTATTGGATTTTAACTCCTACGCGCGTAGGAGGCAAGGTGATATCATATGGGACCACCCCATAGTGTAGTATATTCTCTTTTATATTAGGCACATTGTATCAAACTACACCTACTGTCGTACCTAGTAGAGCTCTTTCGTGCCGCTAAAGCCTAGCTGTCACGTTCTAGAAGGTTTATTGAATATAAATGTTGGGGGAAGTATTTCAAAGACAACGGGATATCAAGCTATTGTTGATATTTATTGCCTATTGGTTGTACGTGATTATTTAAGACTTCATTTGAATGTAGGGCCGCCGCGTCGCTGAACAAGACGTTCTTTAACAACAAAACCTATTGGCAGTAACTAATTAATTTCAGTCAACTACCGTTAATTCGAAGTTTCATATTAGTATATTCATATACTACCCAAGTTGTTTCTTTATTCTTTTATCCTATTCATAATTTGAATAACATATTTGGTTCAGGTCGTTATCCTATAAAAACACGAACTTTAGAGCAATATTATTTACGTATTTTGTTCATAGCGCAAACACACCTCTTTTCGTTCCTTCATGTCAAAAAGAAATATCGTGTGTGCAAGAAAAAATACATTTTAGGTTTTAGAAAAGAAACTGCAAATGAATATTATGTTGAATAAGTATATATAAAATTAAAACGTTTCACTATAGTACTAAAAGTTTTAATGTCTTGGGTCTACAAATCTCGTTATTTATTCATAGACCATTGTATAATTTATTACACTATTACACTAAATCTTATAACTAACTCAATTCTGTACATAACTGTCAATTTAGGTATAACGTGGTATGTGCACGCAGATTTGCACAATAATGTCAGACACATCCGTTACTCAATCGCCTGCGGTTATTTTTAATTCTTTTTAAATTGTTTAGTGGTGAATTTGTGTGAGTTTATATGCACATATAATATGGTTTTAAGCTAATGAACTTAACTATCCAAATTCAACTTATCGAACCAAACGTAACCACTCAGATTTTATTAATAATCAGCGTTTTTTTTTGCTGAAATGCGTTATATACTCCAAAGTATATCAATCAAGTATCAATATAAACCAAAATTATCTCAAAATAAACAGGTAAAGTTGAGTTTGTTTGACAGAATGGAAAATCTACAGTGCATTTTTCTGTTTCAGATGCGTGTTCGTCGCGCACTACGCCAAAACCAAGGCCTCCATCACCAACACCGCGGCCAAACATCACATTCCACACGTTTGAGTGCCCGCCAGCATATGCTGCCTGGTACTGCCTAAATGGGGCGACGTGCTTCACAGTCAAAATTGGGGAGTCGCTTCTCTACAATTGCGAGTAAGTACACACTTATTTACCATTATCATTCGCATGTGAACATATAATAACGTACCTGACCTGAACGGGTTAACCATTCATCACTTCTGATTTAAATATGACATCAGCCAGTGGCACAGCTATGTAACAAATGGAGGTGCTTTTGGGCATATGCAGGAATGTCCTGAAAATGTATTATTAATTCACGTCCAAATGCGGTGCTGACTTACAAAATGCAGCACATGCACCTTCCCAAAATTCTGGCAGATTATTTATTTTTTGGTTGTTTTTCAGCTTTACTTCATTTATTTTCTTTCAAATATCGATTTACATTAACAATTATTTGATATAATATATATAATTAACAATTATATCTATATATCCATTGATTAAATATCTATTTCTCTTTTTGTCCACAAGAAATTACTTGCATTTTTATTATAAGTTATACTACAAAGAATTTAAAATGTTTGAAGGCATTTTACTTCTTATAATGAACAAAGGCTCCTAATGATCAAAAAACACTCTCTTAAAATTCAACCCATTTGAACAATCCATTTGACTATCTTTCACTTATTACAACATATTTTTTATTACAGGTGTGCAAATGGTTATATGGGTCCTAGGTGTGAATATAAAGATTTAGATGGTTCATATTTACGTAAGTACCTCATTTAATGATTCTCCATAAGTTAGTTAACCACTATCATATAAAAGTCCTTATAATGTCGATATGTACTAATACACATGGTTTCCTTTGCAGCGTCACAACGTAGGTTTATGTTAGAAACGGCGAGTATAGCAGGAGGTGCGACAATAGCGACTTTCCTAGTGTTCATACTCTGCTTTGTAATATATATCAATTACAAAAGGAAAACCAAAGCATCGAGGTCGGGATCGGACTGCGTGGACAGTCGGTCATCTTCAATGCATTCGCATCCGACGTTCGGGACGAGGTGGCGGACGAGCCCGCAGGCTGACCTGCCGATGGCACACCATGATCGGGGAGACACGAAACAAAGTCGTGTCCAGTTTCACCATCAAAGTTACAGTTTAGGGCCAACAACGTACAACACGATAATCGAGTCTGAACCAACGGTGACGTGTAGTGTATAGTTAGCCATGAAACTGCTTTTTCAATTGGTAACGAATAAAGAAATGTTGGCTTTAATTGTGAATTTGAACATTTAATAAATGTGAATTATTCAAAGTATATATATATTTGTATTGTATAAAACTATTTATACTGAAGTGAAGAGCACTTGTTATACGCAGCGATTAACTTTGCTTTATAAGATAAAAATTAATTTATTTTATTTTTATTCATACCGTACAGCTTTTTCAGTATTGTCAATTTGTTGACAGTATATATGTAATATATTATACAAAATGTTAATATATATAACATTAGTGATTTTATAATTTTTAGTATCTGTTTTATATTTCTATACAGTTACTAAATTTTTAATTCAATTAATGCAAATGTTTGCATAACATTTTTCTGCAAAACTGTATTAGTTATGACTGTTTAAAGTGAGATGGAACTTATTTAAAATACGAAAGTAAAATAAAAGTGTATATGTACAGCAAGTCTGATAATTGTAAGTCTGAACTTTGTAAGTTTAAATGTAAATAGGTACCTCATGGAGGTATTTTATTGTATTTAAATACAGTGTTATTTAAAGAGGGAAACGCTCGGTTTCTGAATTGTTGTGCTGGACGAATGGTTTTTATTTTTGTCTGATTTACTTTCAAATGTTACATTCCTGGTCATATTCCTAACTTCAAAGCCTCGCTAACCTTTCGATCTTATTGTTGATTTTAATTTACTCATTTCGATTACTACGATGGTTACATTAGCTTCATTAATATTTTGAGTTAGCGATGTTTACTTATCTTAAGATGTAAAATTTCTGGCAGTTTTAGAGAATTTCTAATACAAGTTATTAAATTATTCACACATGTAACTAAACTAGTGATTATCATAAATTACTTGTAATAAAAGTTAAAAATTCAATTGTTCTATTGTGTATAAATGTAGATATTCAGTAACTTAATTCCAATAATGATGTCGAAAACATCATTTATTTGGAATAATATTATAGTAATTTAAATATTTATAAGCACTTGGTTCCTAACGTATTAATGTATTGTTTTGTATAATTTTAGATAAATGTACCCTATACCAAAAACCCAAGTACCCCTGCCTAACTGTAATTATTTTAGTGTTCTAATATATAGTATTAATATATTGTAAAATTATTTATGTAAATTTTCTGTGTACTTGTGTTTTTGGTATCGGCACAGTCAGTTTAGCCAGTTCGAACGTAAATTTACGTAATTTACGCCACAAACCAAAGCCTTAGTAGTATGTGCAATTTGTGTCGCTTACTGTTGAATACCTTGTTGGATTTTGAAAACTATTAAATTATTGCCATTTCAACTTTCAGCTGCATAAATTGCCACATCAGACGTGAAGTATTAATAATGTTAATAATAAGAAATATCTCTCTACATTTGCTACTCGCAATGTAATTTTAATTCGGCTTTATTTCTTTTAATTTTTGTCTAAAGTGTATATATCAATCCAAAATGATAGAATACTTTTTGTTTATTTACACATGTATTGAATTTAAATAAAAAGAATAATAATTATATTTTGATTTTTATTGACTCTTTCCGGGAGCATTTTAATAAAATAATGGTTTTATCAATGTCTACTAGATCTTAGCTTTTGTTCAAAGTATAAATTATTTAGAGGAGATGGTGGCAAGATGGAGTACTTAACTCTAAGTTAATCACTTATTTTTTGTAACATTAGTTGCCACATCGGTCTCACAGACCAAAAATTACTTAAAATGATTTTTCAATATTTTTTCTTGTATCAGTATAATATATTTACCCGAGACAGAATTAAAAACATTAAAATGATAATAAGTGCTACATAATTTTATTTTGAGTTGACGAACAAGTTGGGTACTTAATATTAAAAAAATATTAATGGACAAATTAAAAATTAACTAGAAAATAAGTAATACAATAAAACTCCACTTATCCAGATTAATGTTTACCAGACCTGAGCCGGATAACCAAAAAATCCGGATAAAAGGATCAATAACTGAATATGACAGTGATCGTGTTAAATAATGTACGGAACGCCATTAAAATGTCAGAAATGCTCAATGTTCCAACATTAAACTGCTGGGCCAATTGTTTACTAGTCACTCCTTTTTTTAATCTTTCAATAATTCTTATTTTGTCGCTCATAGACAACACTACACCTTTTTCGCCGATTAGAAGACATCACAGTTGACACAAAAACGCATCTAAACTATTTACTTACTTACAAATATACTTATTTCTTTACTATGAACATTAATTAATTCCTTCCCGGGATTGATCCAGATAACTGGCGATTTGGATAACTGGAGTTTCGATAAATGTAGTTCTACTGTATTCTAATACAAATATTTTTAAAAACTACTTTTCAATTTGTTTTTACATTATGTCTCTTTTTCCTTTCTATTCAGAATTTATTAATTTTTGTAAATTCAATAAAACACTTTTCTGAAGTTATGAATTAATTCTTTAATCAGCAACGTTTCGCTTCATCAATGAAGCATCATCAGGCTGAGATCGTCAATTTCATTTACCCCGCGATGAAATTCATTACCGATATTCATTCAAGAAAACTATTATCTTCACACTGATTCTTAAACAATCTACTTTTTAACAAGACAATTAAATTTTATATAAACTGAGTTTGTCTTGTTAAAAAGTAGATTGTTTAAGAATCAGTGTGAAGATAATAGTTTTCTTGAATGAATATCGGTAATGAATTTCGTCGCGGGGTAAATGAAATTGACGATCTCAGTCTGATGATGCTTCATTGACGAAGCGAAATGTTGCTGATTAAAGAATTAACTCATAACTTCAGAAAAGTGTTTTATTGAAT
Source organism: Quadriops clusia (assembly GCA_033557875.1). Classification (NCBI taxonomy): domain Eukaryota; kingdom Metazoa; phylum Arthropoda; class Insecta; order Coleoptera; family Hydrophilidae; genus Quadriops; species Quadriops clusia. The sequence goes on along the minus strand of JAWQRP010000012.1, from coordinate 8,077 downwards.
TTACAAAAATTGTTTTTACATGTTTGGTAAAGGAAGTTAATGTAGACTAAATATAAAGTTTTTGAGGCAACAGTCTCATAAGTCGAAAACGTATATAAAACAGTATGCCCAATAAACTTACATGTATTATTGTTTCAATACTTGGTTACATTACGTACATTCAATAAGAGAATAGAAAATTGTAAAAATCAAAGAAAGGTATTTTTCCCCATCTTGCCCCATACTGGGGGTATACCATTATTATAGCACAAAATAGTCATTAGTCACACTGGAGGAACTCGCAGAAGTAGATGATGGTTTTATCAATTATTGTACAGCTCTTATGTGTGAATTCTGAAGGATGAGCAGGATATCCATTCTTCAATGGAACTGGAATAAAAAGCTCCATACAATACAAATAAGGCATATCTTTCTCTTCTTTACTTTCTGCTTCGAATGACGAGACTCTTGGTTGTTTTGTATTTAAGGAAAAGACGAGATGATCACAGTTTTTCCACATTTTTTCACAACCCGTGAGGTAACCAGAAGTGGGATACCCACAACCCCATCTTTCCCCTTTCTTACATTTTCCAATTTTTAAAGTTTTAACGTCAGGCAATATTACACAAAATGTTCTTACCTTATTATTATTCATCAGATAAAGTGTATGTAACAACCACGTTACATTAACTAGAACTTTATATTATACCACAGACTTAAATAATAGCAAAAAATAATTCTACTGGCAGTTTGAAATAAATTAGATTTTCCACAATAAAACGATATGCAAGTATGATATATCGACGCCACTTGGGTGGAATAGTAAGCTAATGGTGGAGCATTGGGCGATGTATAAACGACAAGACATATCTTTTATGTTACAATTATTATTATAAGAGTAATAACATTTTTCTTAGAGTGTTATAAAGAAACACTTCTTTCATTACTTACTGACTAATTGGTTATTGGAACAGTAAGAGATTACTAGTACATAGGTCTAAACAACCTCATTGTCAGGATAAAGGCTACATTGAAAATAACAAATTATATCGGATCCTAATATTCATTAATATTATTCTGTTACTAAAGATGCATTCATAGAAAAAAATGTAACATATAATATGTAAGACTTCTTCTCCTGTTAACTTGAGCTAGTGGCACAAATTTCTGTGCTTGTGGGAAAAGTGTTACTGGTAATGCAACATACTATATCGATTGGAATAGTATAGTACAACTTTTTTGTTTTGAAATATAGAAATAAGAAAATAAAAACAGTATTTTTGGAAATATGACAATTTAGTAAAACCACAGAGTAAGTAAAACTAATAGATTTTTCAAATGATATTTGGAATGAACAACTTCATAACACTTTTGGAATATCTGAAATCTCTTATGTGAATAGGAAACATACATTCTTTGTTAATATTTTCATTCTTAAAGTCATTTTTTTAATCACAATTTTTTTTAATTTGATTTTTATATTTAGGTAGTGTCAAATAAGTTGAAAACTAATCCTACTTTCCAAGTAACGATCTAAATATATTTTTCTTCCAAACATTTTGCCTCTATGTAAAAATTATAACTATGCAAACTTTAAAAGTAAATTACACAACTTTAAAAGTACTTTCTTGTATACTGAAAAATTAAAAACAATTTATATTTTATTTTCAATACTAAGAGTTATTAGCATTGCAAACAGTACTGTACTTAGAAAATGATGAAACTGAAAATACTATGCTATTGTATGATATGTATATAAAGGTAATTTCTAAAGTTTAATACATCTGCCAAATTCTATTGTAATACCGTACATCGACTTTATAGTCAGAAAATTTAAAGTTGTAAATCAATTAACCCTTTAAGGACGGGTCACATCAATAATCGTTCTAGCGTAACTTCCGCGACAGCCAGGTAAACGTTCGGATAAATGTGCTTGTTTTAATATCAGAGTAACGCTTACTGACACTGCATACATCTTGAGTAATTATTGTTTATGTTAGCGTTTGTTTGCTTATAGTATGGTAAGCTATTTTACATTTGTTTGTGTTATGTATACTCGTACTATTAGAATTATGGACACGGTAAAGTATAACTATAGCTAATTAAAAAGATATTTATTTTGTAGCAAACATTTTTTATATGCCCGTCGTTTCAGTCAGATTTCCATCTTTTTCAAAGTTATATATATACAGGGTGTCCCAACCTCGGCGGATTGTGGCTTTATTACTAAAGATAGACCAAATGTGTAAATACAAAAGTTATATAGTATTAAAAAAGGTACCTTCTTAAAATATTTTTTATCTCCAAATATAGTTAGGGGACATCACTTTCCAACGGTACCGGATTTGTAATGTCTAAAATCAATATTTTTCGAGATATTAATTTTTTTAGATAATTTTTGGTGAAAACATTACTCTACTTAAAATTAATTCTCAGAGAAACTGTTAAAGGTGGGGGTTTTAAATTGATAAGTGTTTCAAGGGGAAGCTTGTCCGATGCGAATCCAATCTGTTTCACTTTTCTGTTACTAAATAGGGGCTCAAAAATTTTGATTAAAAACGCTAAAATTGAAATGGCACTAACTCATTTTTTTTAAATGGAATGATACTATATTTTATTCATAATATAAAAATAGATTAAAAATTTAATCTTTTTGTATAACATTCCCTATACCTAAATCTAACAGATTAACCGTCGCCATGCATTCCCCCAGTAAAAAAGTAAAAATTAAAATGTAATGGTAGTTATAATTCATTTAATTAGTTTTAGTATGTGTAATAAGTAATAGTTTCAAAAATTTTAGAATGTGCCTAATTTAAAAAAAATTTTTATACACTGAAGAAGAGGAAAACCACGTCTCGAAACGTCCGGACAATAGATTAATCAAAATTCCATTGAGTAGTATTATCAGACCAAAATTTCAGAGAAAATTAACATGCCTAAATTATTATTATGTTTATATTATTGACTTTTGAAATTTTTAATTTGTAAATTTTACCGTAGAATAACTATTATAAAGTTCATTTAATTCTAAACATGCTTTTTTCTATTCCGCGCAAAAATGACACCATAATTCTTATTTTGAAAAACGGACAATTTTTTCGTCTGACAGGTGCGATATTGTGAAATATACCCGTATCGAAAGGGTTAAAAAGCTTTTGAAACTCAGTAGATTTAATATTACAGGAAATCAAACTTAGAAATTCTTGTTGAATTGCTAAACTTTCAGACATGATTCTCTTTTGTTTAGTTAACGTCGGCCAAATAATTAAATTGTAGTGTCCGCCATACGAAGTTGTACGCAATAGTTCTTGAAGGTTAAGTAAATAACTAATAGTTTTTTTTTCTTTATTAATGAAAAAAATACTTTATGCCTTAAGAACTAAGGGTCATAATGGAACGTTTAAGAACTTCCCGCTTCTTTCTTTTCTTTTCACCTTTTCTCCTCTCTATGGTAGCATCACGGAATAATTGGACTCCTTTGGCTGCTTCGATTTCCCGTTGTAGAAATTGCATGCCATGCAAGTTATAACCCACCAAATCCTAAAAAAATTTAAGAGATATAAAGACATATGGTTAGGTAAACAAAGAAACTATTATTGCTTACCCTCAATTCTTCCACTTTAACAGTGGCTAATTTCTGAATTTGTTTTAAAGTAGATAGTAACATTTGATTAGCTAATATAGGTGCATTGTGAATTTTCAGTAAAAACATTGATAATTTGCACACTATTTCAGTTTGATCTCCTCTAGTTAATAGATATGGCAAGGTTTGTAATATTTCACAAACTGATGTGAAAGGTAAAAGCAACAAAGCCTCTTCTAAATCGCTATAAAAGGAAAAATATATTATATCAAAATACTTATGTATAAATTGTGCAAACAGTAAAATTTGTTACCTAGTTCTGATCTTCTTAATGGTTTCTAACAAAAAGTCTTCGGTTGTTGAAACATTTAATGCCTGCATGAGTAAGGGTGGAGTTGGTAATGTTAGGGGTTGCTTTGAAGCAGCTTGTAAAGCTGCATGCTCTGCCAATTGTTCTTTGAATTTTTCACATATTTCTAAACATTCCAAGATATTTTCAGCCTACAAGAATATAACATGTTACAAGAGAACCAACTATGTCAAAATATAAAAATGATTTTGTTTAACTTTAGTACCTACCGCTTTTTCACTTCCTATTGTTTTTTTAGATGGCAAATTCAAACTAGGTTGACCCGGCACTACAGTTTGTTCCCCAGTAGCTAGAGTTTCCTGCTTTTCCCTTTCTTCCTCATCTTCATCTTGTAAAACTACTACTTGTTCTGATTTTTCATATAACCGTAAAACACGATCGGCTCCACACGATATTACAAATTGGCCATTTGGACTTATTGCAAGATTCCATGCTTCTCCTGCATGTCCCTAAATAGATAAAAATATTTACATTGTTAATTCTTATTATGAGATATTTCATGTACCTGAAGTGTAACAATTTTATCATACGAATCTCCATCCCATTGTTTGACTTTTCCATCTTTTCCACAACTGAAGAAGTAATGTGTTCGTGGTACAAATTGAACCCCTGTAACTGTATCTTCATGTGCAAATATACTTTTATGGCAGTCGCCAAAATCCATTCCCCATAGTTTAATATTTCGATCTCCAGATCCTGTTACGATTAAACTTGAATCAGAGGATATATCCATGCTGACTACTGGTAGTTTGTGCCCATACAACGACAAATAAAACTGAAAACAAAATATTTTGTATTGCAAATTTGCAAAAACGTTTAACTTTTGACTCACTTTGAAAGAATCCACAAAAAATATCTTCACAGTGGAATCTAAAAGAGCAACTGCAACAAATTTTCCATTTGGGGATAATCGAACACACATCACGCCTTCTTCTAACTTTAAAGTTCTAGTATGCAATAAGGACAAGACTTTTGCTTTACTTTCACTTTTTTCATCTGTTACCAATTCGAATTGCCAAAATTTTACTGTTTTATCGCTTCCACCAGTAACACAACCTCTCTGTAAAAAAAATTTATATAAAATGCAAAATATTTATTATGCAGTATGTTGGTTCATAACATCAGTTCTTGCATTAAAGTGGGTCAGGGAAATCAATGCAAAAGTAACCTAATATCACATATAATATTATATGTGCTATCGTACAGCAAGTTCCAAATGAATTTCGTTGGTAGATTAGAATTGAACTAATTTAGACTTATGTAAAAGATTTATAATTTTCTTCATTGTTCTTACACAGTTTAGATAAAGGGAAAAAAATAGAAGAGTAACTACTTTACACACTTTTAGGCGATGGATGTATGTGGTATTTTTTTAAGGAAAGTTTGTTGGCAAAAAAATTTTTGGATATCTTATACTATATCACAAGCATTTTGTATACATTATTTATTCAAAGATTCGTTTTTTTAACATAATTACTACATATCCACGTGATTGAGACTACACACAACTAATAATGCGTAAAATTCTAATAAGTTTTCCACAACCTAAATCGTCTAAACATATCTGGCCGACGAATTTGTAAAGTTCTAAAGGGGATTACTTTCTAAAAGTCTACTTACCAAGTCCGGCTGTAAGCAAAGAGACCACAGTTCAGCACCATGGGCAGGTATATCTTCCAATATGTCACCAGCTGCAATATCTATTATCAACAAGTGTCCAGTTTTGAGACCTGCCAACACATGACGATCACCTGGCACAAATATGGTGCAGAGAACATTTCTAAAACAGAAGATGCAGCAATAAAAGAAATAAAACAAGTTTTGATTTATTTCTTTGCTAATAATAAGCTTACCTTGCTTCTACTGTACGAAGGCAACTTTGAGTATGACGATTCCACATTTTTATAGATTCATTGCTACCAGATACAATAGCTAAATTGTCACTGCTGAAACTTACTGATCGTATATCAGTATGATGTCCATGGTTTGCTATTGAGCGCAGGCACTTTGCCTCACAATTGCTAACGTTTAGCTGAAGCGTGTACAATTCAACTTTATTGTTTTTTAATGTCACGGACACTCTCAACTCTCCTCCGTTACCCAGAACTAAGTGAACGGATTTAGGTTTACTATTGAGTTTAATAGGAACTAACCGTTTTACCTCATCACGTAAACTTAATTGCAAACTATTTTCATCCATTTCTTTAACATCATTTACATCCATTTGTTCTTGCCTAGGATAAAGTGCTTTGTATAAAAAAATGTATAAAATATCTAAAGTTTAAGAACTTACTGTTCTTTCTTCTTCTTTTCTTTTTTCAACCTCTTCTTATGACGAATTTGGGTTTCATCGTCAGTGCAAAAATAAAATAATTCAATTTGATTATCTATTCCGTGGCATCCGACAATTTGTCCTGAAGCATCAGTAAACATCGACGTGACTCTTCCTACTCCAGCTCGCATAAATGTACCTACTTTATGGCATTGTAATGGATGCTAAAATAAAAATTAATTAAGTCCACAAATATAATTGCAATTTAGGCATGTTGATTTTCTCTGGAATTTTGGTCTAATAATACTACTCAATGGAATTTTGATTCATTTATTGTTACGGACAATAAATTAATCAAAATTCCATTGAGTATTAGACCAAAATTCCAGAGAAAATCAACATGCCTAAATATATGTAATTGGTCGAGAGAAAAGCAAAATATAAATATAATTGCAATATTTTCAACATGACTCGAAAAATGATGACTTTTACACTTACTGTTGGATCATCATCATCTTCATCATCAAAACTAGTCAACTCCAATCTAGTAGCTAAATTATCGATAGAATTATTTTCATCCCTATTTGTTAACTTCCAAACTCTTAATTCAGCGTCACCACAGCCAGAAACGAGATATTTATCATCTTTTACTAGCGTTGCTCCCCAGACCTAATGAGAAGTTTCAGTAATTTATGAAATGTGTTGTTGCAATTTGTATTACCTCAGATCGATGCCCAACCAAAGATTTAAAACAGTGCTGTGTATCGAGATCCCAAAACTTAATCAACATATCTTTAGAGCATGTGATGATTACTGGTTGGCTGCTCATAAAAGTTACTTGGGTGATGGGCCCCCGATGTCCGGAAAATCTGCAAATTCCTGTTTCCGCTACAGTGTCCCATATAATAACATCTGTATCCTGAAAGTATCAATAGATTAGTAAAATTTAAAATAATATGAGAAAACATAATAATGTATATAGGTAACTATTCCATATACAAATTAACTTACCCTGCTTCCTGATGCAAGTTTATGGCCGAAACTATCGTAAGCTAAAACTGTAACTTCCGATCTGTGTCCCGAAAAAATACTTACAACATCGGCTGACTTCAGATCATAAATTTGAATGTTTCCATCTGCATAACCAACTGCTAAATGTCGTTTATTTGGACTTGCACAAATAAATGTCGCTGGAGACTTTTCTCCTGATAAAACTTGTGCCTGAAATTTTGAAATAGGTATCAATTAGTTGAATGACTTATCAATTTTTATATAGTACGGTTGTTTTCACTTGAAATGCTTCTTGGAAAGAGAGAGACATGAGTTGTTCCAACGAATACCAAATATCGAGTCTCCAGTGTGTTTGTTTGATCAGAACAGCTTGTGTAGAATATTTTATCTCTTTCTATTGGCATTTGAGATGAAAACGGATGTATAAACACACTAATTAAGCTAACCTCACAATAAAGTTCATTCATAGAGATAACAAATAATAGAATCAATACATTTTTGAAAACTTGAAACACGTACATATATTTATTCTAATAGCATAAAATTTTCGAGTTCTGAATGTAACGAAATCATTAGAGCTATTTTTCGGGATCATCAAGATTAGTGAACTTTTGGTGCATTTCATCAATTTGATGTAATTATATTTCTTGTCGTCGTTGGTAGCCTAGTTGCTAAGGTGCTGGCTTTTAGTGCTAGGGGTCGTAGGTTCGAACCCCACCGACGGCGATGATTTTTCTGATTAGGAAAAAATGTTTAAGTGCCTCATCGTCCGGGAGCGATGTAAAGTCGGGGGTCCCGTGTGTTGTAGGTATAATCCACGCGCACGTTAAAGAACACAATGACCAGGTGGAAATCCTGG
>JAWQRP010000011.1:0-62819 GCA_033557875.1 Quadriops clusia | reverse complement strand
ATTTTCAGATATTTTTATTCCACACTCTCACAATATTGACTGGCGTAAGAGCGGGCCCGCTACGAATGTTCAGAAATGTTCATAATTTTACTTCACCTCGCCCCGTCCATGAGCGCAACGGGTGCGTATACGATTTGTCCTCTCCCTTCTCTATATATTATTAAACTTCCTTGCTTAATCCCAATTTTAAAATGGCCTAATTCAAGATATTTGGGGCTGTAAGACTAGATTTTATAAGACTAGATTTATAAGACTAGATTTATAAGACTAGATTTATAAGACTAGATTTATAAGACTAGATTTATAAGACTAGATTTATAAGACTAGATTTATAAGACTAGTTTTATAAGACTAGATTTATAAGACTAGTTTTATAAGACTAGATTTATAAGACTAGATTTATAAGACTGGATTTATAAGACTAGATTTATAAGACTAGATTTATAAGACTAGTTTTATAAGACTAGATTTATAAGACTGGATTTATAAGACTGGATTTATAGTTAGTTAGAAATGCGGCGATTTTTCAGCTTCAACTGATAAATCAATGAAAGGGACGGCAGCTTGAAAGGCCGAAACTGAAACGGGCAAAAAATGGGTTTCTGCGAGACTAAACTTAATTGTCCAGCGGCCTAACCCTGACTCAGCGATACTTTTAATGAGGAAAATAAGGCCCTCATAACGAAGTTTCTCGAGTTCGAGGAACGTGGGGCTTAACGATTTGAGCATTCATACGGTGAAGAATTTTTTAAAACTTTCTATCAGATTTCTTCTTTTTATTTACTTTTTTCAAAAAAAAAATAATAATAAAAATAAATGATGTTATGGAGCCGGGGGAGTATCGAAAGGATCCATTAGGTTGTCGACGCCTTAAAGACATCATCAAGGGGCCTTTGGGGATTTCGCGATGGCGTCTTCTCCACGTGATGGATCACGGGACATGAGACAAAGCTGATCGGCCTTACGCCATGTTCCAATCGAGAACTACATCTCGGATTTTCCTTGACAGGATTTATTGTATTATTGTTCGCCGAGGAAGAAAAATGGCCTCGTGTCGGCTCAATGTATACTTACACGGGGTATATGTGTCATTCGAGACTTTTAATCTAGTTGAAACTATTACGGTTATATTATTTTAAAATAATTAAAATTCTATAAGTGAGTATTTTAAAATTCACATATCCAAGTAGGTGTATAGTATGAATTTTTAAACAAAATATCTGCTTAAAAACAAAATATCCACTTGAAAACAAAATATCCGCTTAAAAACAAAATATCCACCTGAAAACAAAATATCCGCTTAAAAACAAAATATCCACTTGAAAACAAAATATCCGCTTAAAAACAAAATATCCACTTGAAAACAAAATATCCGCTTAAAAACAAAATATCCGCTTGAAAACAAAATATCCGCTTAAAAACAAAATATCCACTTGAAAACAAAATATCCGCTTAAAAACAAAATATCCGCTTGAAAGCAAAATACGCAATCTATTAGAAAAGTTTCAGACTTTTTTGTGAAAACCTGGTAGATTTGAATCAAGCGCGCTTGCATGAGCCGACCTTGATCTTTCGTGCGCATGCGTGAATTTTGTCCGTTTGTCGCTAGCGTCTGTTACCGGCAAACAGCATTTGAATGAGATAATGTGTAGTGCAACGTAAATAAAAGAATATAAATCCGTTTAAAATACATGTACCAATTTAAAAAGAAACTAATTCAATTCAAAACTGTTAGGAATTCGTAAAAAAATAAGTTACAACCTAATTCATTCAAAAACGAATAATTCGTTAAAAAATAAACTAGATGTGTAGTTAAGAGGAAAACAAGGTGAATCGCGGAATGAATTAGGTGATGAAGAGTAAGTTATGCGACCTTTTTGCTTCGCAAAGAGCAGCACGAAACGGCGTGCGATGCTGTTAGCGCCCGTCCGAGGAAATTTAAAGGGCCGATGAGCGAGGGCGAGATTTTTAAACTAGCGCAATTATGCAAATTCGGATGTAGGATGTTTACAAACTCCCTAGAATGAAGGCCGTAATCTATGCAAAAAATTAAATTGCGCATATTTTTACATATCTCGCGCTATTTGAGCATCAGCGGGTTTTCAACGCCAGCTAGTCATTAGGGCTTGTGGTAATATCAGACACATAAAGCGAAAAAAGCATAATTTTTTATTTAGTTTAAGTATAAGGGCACATTTCGAATCACTGCGTTTTACCACATATATGTGATTTTACCCTGGGCTAACTGTATACCGATTGGCGACAGACATTGCCTCTGGCTTTCCGCCTCCGGACGTGTAGGTCCTCAATGTGATTGCTGCTGGGGCGCTATTTTAAATTTGAAATTCCGTGAAAGGCCGGGATTACAGCCAAAAATTCGTAATTCCGGGAATATTCGTAATTCCGGGAAAATTCGTAATTCCGGGAAAATTCGTAATTCCGGGAAAATTCGTAATTCCGGGAAAATCCGGAAATCCGGGATATCACTTCCGGACCCCTGCAGGACATCCAAGGACTCATTAGGCTAATTAATTCGCGTGCGTACCGGCCAATAATTGAATTGGCCCGCTCCACTTCGGCCCGGATTTACCTAACAAACAAAGATGAAGAGAAACCAATCAGCTGAAACGCTGAGCCAGCCGCCTTGCGCCTCGCAAATAATTAAAACGGGCCCGCAAGTACCGTTTCTGCATCTGTGAGGTCTTGCTGAGGCCTCTTCATCTCCTCTTATTCGGCCTCGAGGATTCGATTAAGGACATTTGCGGTCGGCGCCGGGCGCTTCATTAAATTAGAACGCTGGATGAATGGGTGACTTGGAAAGGATGGGATTGTTATCTGGAGTTACGTTACGATTTAGGGGGGAGATTAAATGTAATTTGAAGCAAAAAAATGTTTTAATTACATAAGTATACTTATAAATAGGGCTACTTATAAATAAACAAGTACTCGTATATGAAAAAAGATATAAAAAAAAAGATATAAAAGATATAAAAAAAGATATAAAAGATATAAAAAAAGATATAAGATATAAAAAAAGATATAAAAGAAACTATGAAAATAAATGAACAAGTAAATTAATAAATATTTGCACCGATATAAGTAGATTTTTATTGTACACCAATCACTATGAGTTATGAACCCACGAGGCTTAAGAACCAGTCTTGGACGGGTCGTTTGGCTTTTATGCGTCCAGGTGTTGATAACCTCTCTAATGTAAACAAACACTTGAAGAGCTTTTAAAAGTAATTACTCCGTGGGTAGCAGACTCATAAACTTTGCTGCAAATTGCTTGAGTAAGAATGCACGGGTGTAAATTACCCCGCCAGCCAAAGAGTTCGTTCTACACTACAGAATAGTTCTAATGCAAATGTATAGTTGCAATCGGTGAATCGCTAATTGGCTCCGATTTTCCCGTTTGCCGTTCTGTTTCCCATACAGGTGATTTTTTCTTTTTTTCTGTCCTTTTTTTTCTTCTTTTTTCTGTTCTTTTTTTTTCTTTTTTTTCTGTCCTTTTTTTTCTTCTTTTTTCTGTTCTTTTTTTTCTTCTTTTTTCTGTTCTTTTTTTTCTTCTTTTTCTGTTCTTTTTTTTCTGTTCTTCTTTTTTCTGTTCTTATTTTTTTCTGTTCTTCTTTTTTCTTTTCTTCCTTTTTCTATTCTTTTTTCATTTCTTCCTTTTTCTGTTCTTTTTTTTTTCTTCCTTTTCCTGTTCTTCTTTTTTCCTTTTCTTCATTTCATTCGACTCAAACTTCAACAGACTTTTTCATAGACGCGCATCCAGTCCAACAAGAATGTGCATTACACAGGATGAGGAGATAAGAACTCCTTAATACCCAAGTCCTTGTTAATAACTGTAAATCTCCATAAATCGTCTTTAATCTCAGCGCTAAGAAGGGAAATGACCCACATTTCTATTTCTATGCTGACAACGGCGCTCGCTCCATGGGTCAGGAGTTTGTTGGTAAACAAACCTGATAAATATCGCTTATTATCCTTCAAGCGCGGGAGCTCCATTGTCGTGGCGTCGTGCGTTGGCGGAGAATGAAAGCTGGTGATTATAGGAAAGCTGGTGATTATAGGAAAGCTGGTGATTAAAGAAAAGCTGGTGATTAAAGCATTTATCTATTCGTATAAAAATGAATACATCGATTAACAACACAAACCGGTATGTAAACAAATAATAAAGCAAATTAAATTTTTTTGATATTCAGGCAACCATGAATACACCCACTATGGTATTAAATGACTTAAAGTAACAAAATTACGAATAAATGAGCTTTATATAGGAAATTTAGTTTAGTTGCAAACGCGCCTGCGTTCCACTCGGGTGTAAATTAATTAATTTAATCAAGTAGGGTAAATAAGGTTATGAATAAAGTATTTGGATAGCCGAGAGAGGGCACTGAGTGCGCTGGCAAGCGCGAATAGAGATATACGCGCCCTGTATTTCGTTTTGCCTGGGGCGAGCAAAGTTCTTCAGAGTTCCAATTCCCGGCATATATCTCCATGTAAATACGGAATGCAGGCCCCAACGGTTGAGCCAGTGGGATTCTAATTAATTCAAAAACGAATTGTGTATCCTCAAATATACAGCGTGCAATGGAAGTCGGCTCTGGGAGAAAATGTGCAAAGAGAGTGTGTATGTATACTTCTAGTTATTTACCTCTTTTAGCTAGCTAGATTAACTAGTTACGTTCCAAGTTTGTTAAATCAATTAGACATTAACATATTGTGCATATGTAGGTACAAATGGTGGTGAAGTTTTGCCTAAGTAATAAAGGGTAGCTTATTAAGGGATTATTTCATAAGAGGTACTTTCATAAGGGGTAGTTTCGTATGGCGTAATTTCATAATTGGTAGTGTCGTAAGGGGTAATTTCATAAGGGGTAATTTCATAAGGGGTAGTATGTAACGAAACTATTATCCTCAAGCGGCGATTCCTTCCTACAAGGAGATGCGCCAAGGGAGCAGCAAGGATATGTGCGAAGGGGCGAAGAGATGAAGTCCTGATGGAGAGTATCTAATGCCAACAGCTCATTATAGCAAAAGAGCCCAAACCCCTGGTGAGCCGAAGTTCGAAATGGAGGACAAGTTCTGCCGTTACGTTGCCTCCCGATCTCCGATTAGCTTTATAAAATGGTATCGGGAAGTTGAACGAACCTATCACCATCGCCCATAAACCCCTTTTACAGCAGCGGACATGTCGAACTCGCTTCCCATGTTTATAGTGGCTTCTCGTTTGCAGTTGATTCTCTTGTTGTACTCGCTTGTCATGTTCGTACTTGCTTGTCATGTTTGTACTTGCTTGTCATGTTTGTACTTGCTTGTCATGTTTGTACTTGCTTGTCATGTTTGTACTTGCTTGTCATGTTTGTACTTGCTTGTCATGTTTGTACTTGCTTGTCACGTTTGTACTTGCTTGTCATGTTTGTACTTGCTTGTCATGTTTGTACTTGCTTGTCATGTTTGTACTTGCTTCTCAAGTTTGCACTTGCTTCTCCCCATTGGGGAACGTTCAAAGGATAAAATACAAAACTTTAATCCTTAAATAATCAAAACCAGTTCACACCAGGAAATAATACTTTATGGCGAGTGAGCATTGGGCAAACATTCCTCACGCTTGCTCGCCCACATCTGCATTTACCATAACTAACACTAACAAATTCAATCACTAACACTAACAACTAACACCACATATGAGCTAACTCTAACAAACGCAACCCAAACAACGAATAAATGCACATATTTATAACACATACACAAAATCTAAACAAAATTATCGTTGTGATATACACGAGTATCATCTCGCTCTGAAAGCCGTGCGATCGGAATTGCGACAAATCAAATTATTCAATTATGCGGATGCATTATTGAACTTGTTCAATTTGTAATTTAAATTTGTTAGCCGATCTGGTATTGAGCCCTCTACACGAGTATATACTCGCCGTTTATATAAACGACCGGAAATAATCGATGTAATCGTAAAAATAATCAGTGTAATAATTATCACATTAGTATTAATGCTATGAAATATTCATCATTGTTTGGTCAGCGCCCTCTGTGTATGTATCTTCGAGTAAGTATATATAGCTACAGGGTGAGTTTTTTTAAATCTGCAAATTTAGATCGAGCGTTAATGCTATAATCGCTTGCTGTATGACTGTGTTGCAAGTGATTCTAGCCTTAACCCTCGATCTAAATTTGCAGATTTAAAAACACGCCCTGTATCAGGTGTACCGCAAGGCTCTATGTGTATTTATTGTATTTCTATAGGAGCATGTATTACTATCAGTAATATTAGTATTATTAATATTATTTACATTTTCATAACATTCAGAATTACATCACTTCACTTATAGGGTGTAATCTATAAGTGTAAAATTGATTTTACATAATCGCGTAATGATAATATTCCATGTTAGTAATGTCATTTTTACACAAAATTCCATGTACGTTCAGTGCATAATATTTCATCATATCCTACAAGTAAATTAAGAGTTTCGTTTTTAGTGTGTAGAACATTAAAATTACCACTTTAAAAAAATCAAAGAATTTATGGGAAAAACATCAACTAATATATAACAGTAGTGTATCGCCACGTTGTGCTACGGTCAACTGAAAGCGAGTCTGCTGTGTACTCAGGGCTTGCCGATTTCCGGCATCTCTGGAACGAATTGTGTAAAATATCTCATCTCTGTCTCTCCGTGTCGCCGTCTCTCCGTCTCTCCGTGTCTCTGTCTCTCTTCCTCTCTCTATCTCTCTAGCTCTCTAGCTCTCTACCTCTCTATATCTCTCTACCTCTCTATATCTCTATACCTCTCTATATCTCTCTATCTGTCTATCTCTCTATCTGTCTCTCTAGTTTCATTTGATCGACTATAGAGAAATACAAACGGTTGTACAAAAATATAAGCAGCTGCCCAGAAATACAAAAGGCTACTGCTCGACCGAATCTTCCTGGCAGACGTCGATACAGCCTGCGCAGAGAGAAAGTATTCGGAGAGACAGAGTAAGTCGTTCGTAGCGCTCGCAACGGTTTTCGCACCCTTGTTAAGCAGTGATCTGTCCGAATAGACGATCGGCCAAGAAATGACGTGTAGAAATAACGTGTACAAATAACGTGTAGAAATAACGTGTAGAAATAACGTGTAAAAATAACGTGTAGAAATAACGTGTAGAAATAACGCGTTGAAAACAATCCGAAATAAATCCGCCAGGATGAAGTCCTCGCTGCGCTAAAAATATATACTATAGATGTCCTGGCCAATATTTCGTCCTGTTGTTCAGGACAGCGTGAAACCATCGAGTCCTTTGGTCGGACGTGGATCCCAGTGCGTTAAACAAAGCCACTCGAACAATTGAGCAGGCTCCGGCCTGAAATATGAATCCGGGCCCAAATCCCACTGATCCCGAACCAATTAAGTCGGACACAATAAAAATGACAGAGCGAGAAACAACGAAACAGATAAATTCAAATTGAATTTGCAGCGGAGCTCGCGTGTGCACGGAAGAACACCTCGCCGTTCATTTTTAATAAGCTTCGCTGGAAATGCGGCCATTATTCGAGCGCTACGTCAATAATGGTATGACTACTAAATGCCCTCCATCTATTAAGTGCAAGGTCTCTATTGTTTGATTTCGTGATAAATGAATGGCATGTCTTTTGTATGTTGATATGTATACATGCATTCGTGTTATTGATACGAATTAATTTTTTTGTAGATCGGAAATAAGTCTCGATAATGTCTTCATTTCGCTTATAAGAAGTTAAATTTATTGTTTTCATACATTTTTGAGAATACTCAATATTACACGTTCACCAGACAATCACAACATCCATGGCGCGGCGTGATTCGAACCCCCGAACGCCCGGACACAACGGCTCAGCATACCAACGCCGCTACCGTTGCGCCACGGACGCTCCTTAAAATTAAATATGTATTATTAATAATAATAAATTTAATATTTATTATTAATAATAATAAATTTAATATTTATTATTAATAATAATAAATTTAATAATAATAAAATAAGTAATTTGAAAATATTTAGATTTTATTCAAATTTGTTTTATTCCATGCTTCCTCGTGACTGACGCAAGGTTTGCCCGAGGGATGGTTACAAGGTTTAGCACAGCGAAACTTTCACAAAACCCCTATTTACAGATAATATAGATTTATAGCCCGCCCTGCCCGACCTTTTCGGCACAATTTTTCATCGTAAAAAGCACTTTACACAACACCTATCGATACATCAACACGTCCCAACAACAACTTTCCAGTATTTTCCGGGGAAAATTTAAAACTTTACGCTTTGCACTTTGGGAATAAAGAGACGGCGTATAATGAATTGTATGGAGCAGCTTTGTGTAGGTGATGAAGTATACTGAATAAAAAAATTTATTCGTATTATATTGTATGATATTATTATGAATATTATTATTAATATAATTATTGTATTATTGTTATAGTAATCTGAAAGCACGGGAATCATTATAATTATTTTTTGTTGATGAAGGTATAATGAACTGATAAAATAAATTATGTAATAAAATATGATAGCAATGATTATTCAAGGTTACTAAACCGCTCATAGTGCACAATTTGTAAAATTTATCTCCCTGCTCTTCCTGTTGTTGCAAATTCGTTAGAGTTGTTTCATTTTTTATTCGTAATTACATAGGAATTCTTTATTTTTATTTCTCACTTTTTAATTCATAATTTTCATTTCATACTTTTTAATTCCAAATTTTTATTTCTTACGTTTTAATTCTTATTTTTATTTTTTATTCCTCCAACTTAAAATCTTACTTTTTAATCCCAAAGCTGCATGAACACCAAGGTCACAGAAGCCGAGGAAGCCAAAGCAAAGAAGGAGCCGACCCGACCGTGAGAGAGCAAACACCTGAAGGACGAATCCGACCGCACGTTTATCCAAGAGGAAACGAAACTTACCCGTCCATAAAATATATTCAGTTTCATTATTGAATCAGCATAATGGCCGAGATCCCGAATCTCTCGCTGCATTTAGAGCCCGATAAATCACGTCCGCTCACTGACAAAACGCCGAATATTTAAAACATCGAAACGAGGAATTTTGGTCTAACTTAAATATGTGCTTAAATATTCTGATTTAAATGTACTGATTTAAATGTACTGATTTAAATCTACTGATTTAAATGTACTGATTTAACTCTACTGATTTAAATGTACTGATTTAAATGTACTGATTTAAATGTACTGATTTAAATGTACTGATTTAAATGTACTGATTTAAATGTACTGATTTAAATGTACTGATTTAAATGTACTGATTTCATTGTTCTGATTTAAACGTTCTGATTTAAACGTTCTAATTTAAACGTTCTAATTTAAACATTCTAATTTAAACGTTCTAATTTAAACGTTTTAATTTAAACATTCTAATTTAAACATTCTAATTTAAACGTTCTAATTTAAACGTCCCAATTTAAATTATTCTCATGTAATAAATAACATTCTCTCTATAAAAAGGTATAAAACGAAGAATTTCAGCCAGACCTAAGAATGTTTATAAAACAAGAAATTTAAGGTAATGCAATGGGTCGTTTCCGTGCGCACAATCAATTCATTTTCCCGTCGTCCCGGCGAGTTTACAAGCCCGGGATTTAATTCAAAACAATCCCGCAATTTAAAGCAACTGCTGGAAAACAGTCACGGATTGCTATCCAGACGACCAATCCGCCCTGAGTAATTACCCCAATCGGTTAAAATACACCGACAGACGATCTGTGCCGAGATTAAAGCCGGAAAATCGTGCGGTGCAATTCGAGAGTTAAGAACGACAAGGGCTAATTTAGCACTGGGACGAATGAGAACTGTTTTTTTTTTATTGAGAGAAGTATTAGGGTGATGAAACTAACTACCGTTGAAGAAATAGTTGTATTAATAAAATAGGTGTTAGTCTATAGTCGTTATTTTATTAAGGTCGGGTTTCTTTGTTTGTCAAAATGATATTTCTAAAAGGAAAACAGAATCGAACGAGCAGATATTTTATAATTTGGTGTAAAAGTTTTGATAAATTCGCGTCATAGTTGATGACGTATTAGATCGTCATCCGTAGTTGCACGAATACCCCACTCGTGTTTATTCGGTAGACACGCCCTCTGACATGACGTCATTACTGAAGAGAATTTATAAATTAATAGAGAGTCAATATTTTTTATATCGTTCCGTTACATCACATATATCGTATTATGGTCATACAGGGTGTCCAACTATCTTCGCCTCAATCCATTGTTACGCTTAAGGTTGATACGAGTTAAGGATGTGTCTAAATAGAATGGTCTGGAACGGTCATAAATCTTAGTGTATTGAATGTATTGGTCTATGTTGCTCAAAATTAGACATGTGGTCCACAGCACAGCTCCTTCGACGTCCAATAGAAAAATATTTAACAGCTTTTCTATTCACACACACACACACACACAGGCAGGTCTCGGTTCGGTAGTTGCATTGAGCGAATTTCAACCTTAAGAGCCTCCCCCTCTGAGGCGAAGATGGTTGGACACCCTGTATTATAAGTATGTATGTGTATGTGAAAGTATTAATATCATTACATTATGAATTACTACTACTACTTATATATGTGATATGATTTATACATATCATCAGATACGTATCAATACATCAAAATTTATACCCAGAACATCTTGACAGCATTTCTTATTGGGAAAATGCCTCTGAATACCCGAGAACTAATCAACATCGATTCCGGCGCCATAAGAAGGCTGGCAAGAAAATATGAAGAGTTTTTTAAGAGCGAACGTCTGGAAGTGGGACGGAATACAGCAGCGATTGCAGAAGGGTGGTAATTGCGCTCGGTCGGAAAATGGGAAACTCCGTTGTTAGTGCCTCTCTTTGCTCATACTCTCTTTGCTCATACTCTCTTTGCTCACACTCTCTTTGCTCACACTCTCTTTTTTCACCCTCTCTTTGCTCACATTCTCTTTGCTCACACTCTCTTTGCTCGTACTCTCTTTGCCCACACTCTCTTTCTTCACACTCTCTTTGCCCACACTCTCTTTCTTCACGCTCTCTTTGCTCACATTCTCTTTGCTCACACTCTCTTTGCTCATACTCTCTTTGCCCACACTCTCTTTCTTCACACTCTCTTTGCCCACACTCTCTTTCTTCACCCTCTCTTTGCTCACATTCTCTTTGCTCACACTCTCTTTGCTCATACTCTCTTTGCCCACACTCTCTTTCTTCACACTCTCTTTGCCCACACTCTCTTTTTTCACGCTCTCTTTGCTCACATTCTCTTTGCTCACACTCTCTTTGTTCATACTCTCTTTGCCCACACTCTCTTTCTTCACACTCTCTTTTTTCACACTCTCTTTGCCCACACTCTCTTTTTTCACCCTCTCTTTGCTCACATTCTCTTTGCTCACACTCTCTTTGCTCATACTCTCTTTGCCCACACTCTCTTTCTTCACCCGCTCTTTGCTCACATTTTCTTTGCTCACCCTCTCTTTGTTCACATTCTCTTTGCTCACACTCTCTTTGCTCACACTCTATTTGCTTTCACAGTTCTGTGGTAAGGTAAGACGGGAGCAAAACCTGATCTTAGCCCCTAATGGCGCCGAGTCGATGTTAAATTAACCATGAAAGTTGAGACTATAAACAGGCGTCGCGGCGCGAACATATGGCTGCAGATTGCCGTCGGTAAAAATAAAATGACTTGGAGCGAATGCGGGGAAACAGCCCGGAAATGGGGCTAATGCTACTACACATGTATACCGTCATGTTTATTATTCTATTGTTTGATTATTCATTTATTTTCTTTGATATATTTTTTTTTATGTTCAAGATGAAAATGTATTATATTTGCTAGTTGTTATATTTGTTACATTTAATGAAAATTCGATTTTTTTATTGATACGCACCAAATGTAATGTAATCATATGATATTATGGTAATATTACCATTATGATATTACAATTATGATATTACCATTATGATATTACAATTATGATATTACCATTATGATATTACCATTATGATATTACCATTATGATATTACATAATATGATATTACATAATATGCTATTACATAATATGATATTATGGAAACTGCACTTATTTTCAACATATATTGTTTTCGAAAGTGGGAAAATGCTAAAAATCCACGTTTCACTATTATAGCTGTTGCCGCGGCACTGTTAAATTTTTACACATAACTAATAGTGTATTTTTAAAGGAAATGCCGGTGGTCATTAACATCAGCAAATTTCCCTTATCGGCGCACTCATACAGGTAATGCACGTTTTAAATAAGCTATTATTTCTGTGCACTATAATTGCACGTTTACGCCAGATAGCGGCCACGGTTCCTGATAAAATTGACGCTACTAAGTAAATACTTGCGAAATTATGTTTGAATATTGAAATTATGTTGAATATAGAAATTGTGTTTAATATAGAAATTGTGTTGAATATAGAAATTGTGTTTAATATAGAAATTGTGTTGAATATAGAAATTGTGTTGAATATAGAAATTGTGTTGAATATAGAAATTGTGTTGAATATAGACATTGTGTTGAATATAGAAATTATGTTGAATATAGACATTGTGTTGAATATAGAAATTGTGTTGAATATAGAATTTGTGTTGAATATAGAAATTGTGTTGAATATAGAAATTGTGTTGAATATAGAAATTGTGTTGAATATAGAAATTGTGTTGAATATAGAAATTGTGTTGAATATAACAACATATAATATGTGATGTAGCGAACAGGGATCTCTGTGACTGTTTACGGGTAAATGAGAAAATGAAATAAACTGATAAGTACTGAGTATTTACTAGTAGGTATCAGATAATGTGATTTTGGTATATAGCTACTAGGTGGCAATATGAAGGTACCTAATGTTATTACCTAATATTATTATTACATTTACAACAGATAGTAAAGTTTTACAGATTAGATTACTTCTGTTTTATTTGATTTAAAGACGTTAAGTGGTATTAAGATAAGATATCACAAATCGGACGACGGCTTAATTTATTAAAAATTACTATTTAGAAAAGAATAATTCTAAAAAAATAATTAAAAAAATTAATAAAAATTAATTTTAAAATAATAATAAAAATTAATTTAAAAAAATTAATATAAATTAATTTAAAAAAATTAATATAAATTAATTTAAAAAAATTAATATAAATTAATTTAAAAAAATTAATATAAATTAATTTAAAAAAATTAATAAAGATAATAAATTAAAAAAATTAATAAAAATAATAATTTAAAAAAATTATGTAATTATTAAAAAAAATAATAAAAATTCAGCTGATTACATAACATTCTTCAAAACGCCCAAACATAACAAGATGAGCGACCTTTGCCTCGAAATGCAAGAAATGTCTCATTTGCTCGATAATTATCCCAACGCCGATAATTAAGGCGACCTTGCTAATGCTCAGTCATTTTAGGCGGCGCAGAAAAAATGCTGGCTAATTTTCATTTCATTACAAAGTGATATTCAGTTACATTACAAACGCGTTATGGGCGCGACGCTCGCTGTTTTATCGAAAATAATTTGAATAATTATTTAAAAAAAACGGTCATGGTGTATGACAATCAATATTAGATAAACTGGGCTACGAACATCAAATTATTAAAATATAATAATATAAAATATATAATATGAAATAGATAATATAAAATATATAATATAAAATATACAATATATAATATAAAATATATAATATAAAATATACAATATATAATATAAAATACATAATATAAAATATATAACATAAAATATATAATATAAAATATATAATATAAAATATATAATATAAAAAATGAAATATACATGTTTATTCAACTTGCATATGTATTAAATTAAAATAAAAACAATAAATATAGTATATAGGTTGTAAAGGTTACGACGTTTACCCTCGGGCAATAGCGAGAAGAATAAATTATGCACAATGCTGAATTAATAAAATTCGTGAAGTACGAGAGTGAAGGTAATTTATTTATAAACCAATTTTAAATTATGTAATTTGTTTTTTCGGCTGATAAGGATCGCATATTTTGTTGGGTTGTATAATGCAGGAATAATTATGTATTCTAGTTTTTATAGCTGCATTATGTATACATTTATTAGATGCTATCATTAGTATTATTATTACCAATATTATTATTATCATCATTGTTATTATCATTATTGTTGTTATTATCATTATTGTTGATATTATCATTATCATTATCATTATTATTATTATCATTATTACTATTATTATAATCATTATTATTTTTATCATTATTATTATATATGTCCCCGATGAGCGCACACTTACCCGTATGCGTCCTTGGGCTTAAAGAAATGTTTCGATGCGATTTTACCCAACTTAAGTTTCGTTTTTTTAAGGGGCGCATAGCTTCAGGCAGCAAGGGACAGCCCAGTGGCCAAATTAGGAGCAATTTGGGTAATTAGGCTGCCATCCGAAGTGAAAGTGTTCCGCTAAATCTCTACCTGTCCGATTTAATTTAGATTCAATTTGATTTAGATTCAATTTGATTTTAATCCGATTTAATTTAGACCAGACTTAATACGATACTTGATTTATACCATACTTGATTTATACCATACTTGATTTAAATCATACTCGATTTAAACCATATTTGACTTAAACCATACAAACTTGATTTAAACCATACAAACTTGATTTAAACCATTCTTGATTTAAACCATACAAACTTGATTTAAACCATGCTTCATTTAAACCATACTTAATTTAAACCATACAAACTTGATTTAAACCATACAAACTTGATTTAAACCATACTTGATTTAAACCATACAAACTTGATTTAAACCATACAAACTTGATTTAAACCATACTTGATTTAAACCATACAAACTTGATTTAAACCATGCTTGATTTAAACCATACTTAATTTAAACCATACAAACTTGATTTAAACCATACAAACTTGATTTAAACCATACAAACTTGATTTAAACCATTCAAACTTGATTTATACCATACTTGATTTAAACCATACTCGATTTAAACCATATTTGACTTAAACCATACAAACTTGATTTAAACCATGCTTGATTTAAACCATACTTAATTTAAACCATACAAACTTGATTTAAACCATACTTGATTTAAATCATACTTGATATAAACCATACAAACTTGATTAGAACCATACAAACTTGATTTAGACCAATTTGTGAAAAGACCTAATCTAGCCCAGACTTGATTTACACCAATTTCGAAAAGACTTGATTTAGGCCAGACTTGATTAGACCAACTTAGATTAGACCTGATTAGCCAGACTTGGTTTAGGCGCGATTTAATTTAGACCAGACTTGATTCAAGTCCGATTCGCGTCGTGGCCAAAAGGAGATAAGATCTGAGCGACATGTGGCGTGCTCGGCTCGGCCACGAATAGGTTAACTCGGGCCCTATTTGCATGGCTCGAGTTTTGGAAACGTGCAAAGAGCTCGATAAATCCTATTGTCGGGCCTACACCGCGCTTGCATAACAATTCGTTGTGCTGGGAAAATCTGGGTTAGATAACGGTGACCCCAAGCCTAATAAGTGGACTTAGAACGGAGAGTTCGCTTACTTCTACTTATCCGATAAACAAGTGCGGAAAAGAAAGTGTGCAAAATTTAAAAAATATGTTAGAATTAACCGTCATTTTTTTGAATATTGGTAACTTTTTGAGGATAGCCCAACGATAGGACGATAGCCCAACGATAGGACGATAGCCCATTTTGAACATCAGTAGTAACAGTTTGAATATGTGAAGAAGCAACATCTTCTTTTAATAACAGATAATCTTTGAATACACCTATGTACTAATATAAATATCAAAAGATATATGAATTAAGAGATATAGATACAGATATAGAGTATCAGTAAAGAAAATTACGGATTTCTCGTGTGAGTTCGAATCTTCCTATTGACTCCTTGGATAAACAATAACAAGAAAAGAACAAATAAAAAAAATTATAACAGGTATCTCTCTTATCTCACCTCTTTGATTTTATTCCTGCGCTCTCTGGACACGCTATCCTTATCCTCCCCGTGGCTTATGTCAGGATAATGGTCACTCAAAGCCGGAGGAACCGTGATAACGTTTGTATCCTGAGGGACCAGGACTCCATCCATCTCCCTGCCGACGTTCTCGTCCAGTTGGTTGGATTCCACCCTCGCCGTAGAGGAAGACTTGGGGTTGGGCCCAATATCGGGCCTTTCGAGCACCTTCAAATCCCCGTCTTGCTCGATTTTGGCCTTGAGCTTCTCCCTGTCACCGATGACATGTGAGTTAACCTGACCATCGAACTTCATGGAATCCTTCTCCTCCAGGTGCGGGGGCGGGGGGATGAGGAGCTCGGGGCCGGCCCTCTTGATCTGGTCGTAAACTTTGTAAACACTGTCGGCGGCACTGCTAGAGCCCCGAAACTCCGGGAGGAAAAAGAACGTACCAAAACAAATTATCCCAAAAGTGAAAAAGACCATGAAGATGATGTACTTCTCCCGGGGCCTGAATGACCTCCGGGAGAAGGGCACGGGCACCCCGTTCACGAATCTTTGGTACGTCGGCAGGACGTTCGTGGCAGTCATTTTACGATATTTTCGGTCCTGGATGTTCGCGAACACTAACAGTAACACGCCATTAACGTTCACACTGACAGTTGCTGGGTAGGTATCTGCTTTGCCCGCCGAGCAGGTGACAATTCGCGCAATGCACTCGGATAGCCCGGCTAGTATGCTCCGCGCGCCGCGACACCTATGCGCGGCATTGCGAAGCGACGTTTAAATCCCTGCAGGTCCCTACTTTCGCGCCGAACTTTCCTATTTAATAATTATGCCGGATATAAACTTGAATTATTTAACTAATATGAACTTTTCATTTTGATTTAAATAAAACTTCCCGAATGACCTTTGTTCACTTTTAATTACATATTAATAGCAATTTCCGAAATCAGCTTTCCATGCTTATTTTTTGTGCATCGCGTCGATTTTTAAATTTTTTGACATTGATTTATTCTTCTTGCTTGTAGACATTATTTATGATTTACTATTACTATTACAATTATTACGATTTACTATTACAATTATTACAATTTACCATTACGATTACGATATATTTGCTTAATTAAACCAATAATTTAAACATCTTACCTATTTGACAACCACCACTGCTGCGCCATCTTCCTTTACACACCGCCTACTTCATAAAATGCAACCGCAGATTTTTTAAAACTAAAATGTCATGCCTTCCTTCTCTAGCTCGTCTTTCCGCGATCTTCCATCTTTCTCTCTGCGTGCTTCTCGATTAGTGCCCGATCAGTTTCCAGTATCAGTTTCTTGTGAATTTCTTGATCATTTTCTGAGTGTCCCTCTAGCGGTGGTCGTCTCGCACTAAATTCAAACTCGTTGTGACTTGCGAGCGCAAGAATGTTATTTGTTGCACAATATAAAAAGAAATTTAATGAACTTTTGTTTAAATCAAACTTTCTGTGTTATTCTTTCGCGGTGTTCTTTTGTTTTAATTGTCAAGTGTTCAAAGGTACCTTGATTTCCAGTAGTGTTTTGTTTTGTTGTGTGCTAATGCGAATTGTTCCTGTCGAAGTGTCAAAGTATCAAGAGTGGGCGTCTCTTTGTTTAAGGTGAGTAGATACTTTTAACTTTTCTTATTTTAAGTACATACATACATATGTATTCCTTTATATTGTGGTAATTTTTTATTATGTGATATGCTATAATGGGTTATTAAATTAATTTATTTATTAAATTAATTTATTAAAACTAATCGAAATACTGTTTGTTTGTTCTTCAGGATTTACTCGAGGTTTATATATATGTAATCGTCGCGTTACTTCAACGTTTCCTTTATTAGATTTCTCAAAATATTTTTATATCTAACAGTTTACGTTGATCCGTAGGTGGGCTAAGCTATTCTAATAAAAAACTGGATTATGACGCTATGAAATGAGATAAAGTTACTTTCCTGATAAAGTGTTTATTCGGTGAGTAACTACAGCATCTTCGGATCTATACAGTAAGGTGACCAATTAATTTTTGTACAAAAGGAGTACAGTGGGAATATTATTAGATAGGGTGACGGAACCACCAATCGACAAGTACCAGTAATTGACACTTACATCATTCTATATAGGATAGTAAGAGTTATGTTTTCATTATTTTATATTTCAACACGTAAACATAGAAAACAGACATCTCACTATCACTACAAAACACATAATTGCCCTTGGCCATTTTGTGTTAAAAGGTGAAAAGCGTCGGTTGTGCTCCTGTGTAAAAACCCTGTTTTATTAGTGAAATCCTTAAGAAGATGAGTTAAAAACTGTTAAGTTTTCTTTTTTTTATCATTTATAACAACCGAACTCGTGCTAGTTCATCATTGGACAATGTCGATCACTGCGTAGTCGATTATTGAAGTTTAAATGTCCATGACTGGAGATTTTAATAATTTTAGTAATAAAAATATTTTATAATAATTTATTATTTCAAAATTGCCAATCTACAACCGAAATGTTTCTCAAAGACATTTTTTCTTATTTTCACTAATCTCCCCCGTTCTAGTTATTATATACTTTGAGTTATTGGTATTTCTTTCACATAATGCCCTTAATGTGTCGATTACTGGTTCCATATGATGATTTTAGTTGGGAGAAAACATTTTCCGAATATATACTTTAATAAAAATAAATTGTAATTTCAAAATATAAAAATTAGGTTTATATAATATTTTAATTCTTGAAATCATATTTATTAGTAGTCTGAACTTTCTTACATACTTCTGAATTAATTTCTAACACTTAACCGATATCCGAACAATTTGCTCCTCGCATATTGAACTTGACAGTTAAAGCACTCACTTTTTCATTAGTCCATTTTTTCAGTCTCTCCTCATTTAAATAAATATTGACTCTTTCAATTTCTTCAAATTACAAAGTTATTAATTATTATTATTAATGATGACATTTTTTAATTCATTCTTTGTAAATACTACTGTTGAAGAAACATCTTCGGAATCACATTTTGCTTTTAAAGGAGTTCATTTCAAACAATTTTATTCAGTTATATAAACCGACCATTCCTCAATATAATTCTAACAAATTTTGTAAACATTTACAAGTTCTTTTATAAAATTTATCCCTAATCTCAGGATTAAAATTTTCCAAAATTGTTATTTTATTCTTTATTATTTACGGCAGAAATCGATCATCATACCTCACTCCGTATAGTTAAAATATTATCAACTTCTGTACCGAAAATATTGTTGCATTCAATGTATTGAATTGTTAAAAAACTTATACCTTACTGTGGACACAAGCATAACTTTCTATATATCATTTTCAAAAAACCCTTTTAAAATTGTGGGGCATTTTTCCAAAACTAGAAAATATGAACAAAGGAAATCATATAATTGTATAATACGCTGTATACCTGGGGTCAAAGCAAGCCACCTAACTTTTGAGTAATCGAAAATCTTTTAGTACTCAATATCAGACTTCACAAAATCGTTTAAGCTTATTACTCGATCCGTGAAACGATGTTTGTTATTGTCGAAAACAAAAAAAATCTCTAAAGTAGTACAAAGGAGTACAAAATAATGAAAAGGAGTACTTTGGAATACAGGTTTTAAAAGGAGTTTCATCCACAAAAAAGAAGTACAAAACTCCCAAAAGGAGTTCGGTTGGTCACCTTAATATAGTCAATATAACTATATATAACACAATTAATTTTTGTTGGTGGTTGCCTATTTTCAGTTTTACATGTCTTCTTCAGTTGCTATTTTGTTTTATTCTGCCTATATAATACTTTATTTAATAATTTGATTTAATGATTAAACCACGTTATCTTGTATACTAGACCACGCAAATAACATTATTTTTGTTCTTACAAACAATCCAATAAAATCTGGTATATCTATGTATAGTATATGAACGTGTGGTCTTTTATTTTACAAATGATATATAAGCTCTTCCTATTTATAATTTCATAATTTTGTAAAATCAAATTTCCATTTACGGTTTTATTTTTGGTTATGAAGTATAAAGTTAATTATAAATCAGAAAAATAATACTAATTTAATATTTTTAATTCTCTCTCGCAAACCATTAAATTATATTGCAAATTTTCTATTTTGATTTTATACTTACTTTACTGTCACATACCTACATATTAATATGTGAACATAATTATGTTCACTTAGTAGCAAAAAATATTCCATTACGGGCCATTGAGACAATAGTTTTCAATTAACTACATATAACTTATAAGGAACCAATAAAACAACTTTACATTTCAAATAAAACAACGTTTATCATTACTTATTTCTTTTTTATTCAAAGCTGCATTACATCTAATCATATTCTTCAATATATACAAACAAAAATCATCGCAAGATTCTCTTTATAAAAATATCGATTTCATTATCATTACATAGTAATACATATAAATCTCTAGAACATCTTATGTACAAATTAACAATAATATCACAATTTTTTGTAACAAAAAAAAGTTAAGTTTATCGCATTACAAAACTTTGCTTTTACGAGCACGTACTTGAATTTTTCGAAGTTGTACTGAGGAAATCACGTCGATAAAATCGTAAGTAAAAAATCAGATCGATAAAATGATTTTTATAAAATCATTGTTGTAAAATCATTCTTAAAAAATCATTTTTATAAAATCATTTTTATAAAATCATTTTTATAAAATCATTTTTAAAAATACATTTTTATAAAATCATTTTTAAAAATACATTTTTATAAAATCATTTTTATAAAATCATTTTTAAAAAATCATTTTTATAAAATCATTTTTATAAGATCATTTTTAAAAAATCATTTTTATAAAATCATTTTTATAAAATCATTTTTATAAAATCATTTTTAAAAAATCATTTTTAAGAAATCATTTTTAAAAAATCATCAAAAAATCATATAAAAAATCGTATCAAAAAAATTATAACAAAAAATCATATCAAGAAAATCATATAAAAAAAGACACATCTACAATGTTATTTCATAAAATCGTATCATTCGAATCTTTTAAAAAAAGTCTTAACAATAAAATCTTTTCGAGAAAGTCATATCGACATAATCATTTAAAAAATCATAACGACAAAATTGTTTAAAAAATCATATCAACAAAATCGTTTAAAAAGTCATATCAACAAAATCGTTTAAAAAGTCATATCGAGAAAATCGTATCAACATAATCATCTCAACAAAATCTAGTTAACTAAATCTTATCAAAAAATCATATTATCAAACATCAATAAGATCATATTGACACATCAACAAGATCATATCGACACATCCACAAGATCATATCGACACATCGACAAAATCATATTGACAATATCATATCAGTATGTCAAACAAATCATATCGATAAAACATGTTAAAAAAATCAAGCACGTCCTACAAACAGTCAATAAATTACAAACCTACCATGCATACTCGATCGAGCAACAATTATAACTCAAACGAGCAATAATTACAACTAAAACAAGTAATAATTACAACTTAAAATAAAAATAATAGCTAACTCTTGGGCTTAAACCTAGACATGTAAAATTCGCAGTCATTACAATACAGGCTCGGCGCAACAAAATGCTTCTTCCTGCACAGGTTACATTTCGTCTTTGAACTATTCAAGCTATTATTGTTCGAACTATTCACTATTATCGGGGTGACGATCGCCTTGGGCGTCGGCGATTCTGTCCCGCCTTTAGTCCCGGGTTCAAAGCTGACTTTCTTCAAAATCTGCTTTGGTGCGGGAACTTGTTGATACGGGGAATATTTTCCCGGGATTGGTTGGTACGGTCCTGTCCCATTTTGATGGGTTTCTTGGTATGGGACACGTTGGTAAGGACTGTTTATTGTGGGTCCATGGGGTGAATTCTGAGTACTCCTGTGATCCAAGGAGTCTATCGAACCATGGGGTGGGGGTACTCGTTGATATGGGGAATTTGATGGCTGATAAGAGGGGTTTCCTGTTTGATAGGAGGGGTTTCCTGTTTGGTTGGAAGGGTTTCCAGTTTGGTAATAGGGGTTTCCTGTTTGGTAGGAAGGGTTTCCAGTTTGGTAAGAGGAGTTTCCAGTTTGGTAACAGGGGTTTCCAGTTTGATAAGCAGGATTTCCTGTTTGACATGTTGGACTTCCTGATTGATAAGAGGGGTTACCAATTTGA
This sequence comes from Quadriops clusia, assembly GCA_033557875.1. Lineage (NCBI taxonomy): Eukaryota > Metazoa > Arthropoda > Insecta > Coleoptera > Hydrophilidae > Quadriops > Quadriops clusia. The sequence goes on along the minus strand of JAWQRP010000011.1, from coordinate 40,575 downwards.
TAAGCGGGGTTTCCCGGTTGATACGAAGGATTTCCAGCTTGATGAGAGGTATTTCCTCCTTGATTAGAGGTATTTCCTCCTTGATAAGAGGAATTTCCCCCTTGATACGAATTTACAGATTGATAAGAGGAATTCGTGGGTTGATAATGAGAGCTTGCAGGTACCTCATGTTCAGGATTAGGAACCCTTTGGTAAGGTGACATGTTATGTGGGACAGCCTGATGAATTTCTTGATCTGCATGATTTGGTACTCGTTGGTATACAGAATTTTGATTCAATTGGGAAGGGTATTCATTATGTTGAATCGGAACACGTTGATAAGGACTATAATGCCTTGTAGAATCTGGATTTGCATGACCATTAAATTGATTCTGACCATTAAGTTGATTCTGACCATTCAATTGATTCTGACCATTCAATTGATTCTGACCATTCAATTGATTCTGACCATTAAGTTGATTCTGACCGTTCAATTGATTCTGACCATTCAATTGATTCTGACCATTCAATTGATTCTGACCATTCAATGGATTTTGAGCATTTTGTTGATTCATGAGGCTCTGTTGATTTTGGTTACTTTGCTGATTCTGATTGCCATAATGTTGAGGATGCAAAGGAGGTCGATTATGCAGAGGTTGTTGCCCATAAAGTTGGTTGCCCCCATAGCCATTTACCAACCCAGACGAAGGTTGTTGATAGGCACCATTATGTGGTTGATGGTTTCCATATTGGTGGGATTGGTTCATTGGTGGGGTCCCTTGATGATACCCATTATATTGGGAAGGCGTTGGCGATTGACGAACTTGCATTGGTTGAATTTGTGGGGAGTTCCGAGGAGATGAAGAGTATTGAAGATGTTGAGGGTAGGTGTTGAATTCAGAGGGATGATTTGATTGTGAATGGCCATTTTGTTTAACAGAATAACCGGGCTGAGGGGATGGAGGTACATGTTGGTAAGGTGACTGACGGTATGATTGAGGATTCGAACTGTATGATTGAGGGCTAGAACCATAAATATGTTGGTTCCTCATAACTTCTTGGCCATAGCGACCATCAATAGAAGGAGTCCTTTGAATCGCGTAGTCTCTTTCTTCCTTTGAATAAGTTCCTGAATTGGAAGACGAAAGAAGGTTGTCCAAAGAGTTTTGCCTTACATACATTGGTTGCAATGGTTGATGCATTGATGGTGAATGTGTGTTTGATATCAGGTATGGTGTTTGATTTTGTTGCCCAATTGATTGATTTCCAACAGATTGATTTCCAACAAATTGATTTCCAACAGATTGATTTCCAATAGATTGGTTTCCAACAGATTGATTTCCAACAGATTGATTTCCAACAGATTGATTTCCAACAGATTGATTGCCAACAGACTGATTTCCAACAGATTGACTTTGTTGTCCAATAGATTGATTTTGGGCCCCATTAGCTAATTGCCCAATACTGTGATTGTGACTTTGCTGTTGCTGATTCAAAGCAGAAGAATAAATTGTAGGTGATGGCAAAGGTTGAGAAGAAACGGGATCTTCGCAAATTTCTCCACTAGGAGATTCCGCTTCACCTCTTAAGGTCAAAATTTCTTTCCTTATGGCAGCAGTTTCTGGCTTGTGCATGGCGGTCCTGAGAACTCTTTCCAAAATAGGATTAGGAATATAACTATCGTCTTCTTGCTCCTCAACCAGGATCACTTGATCGCAGAAGGAAACGCTCTTCTTTTTGGTCAACTTCGGCTTCGGTTTCGTTTCAACTTCGCTCGAATTCAACGTTTTTTGCACGCAAGCATTTATCATCTCGACTTCCTTGATTTCCTCAGCTATCTGTTCTGGAGGAATTCCGCAAGAGTCATTACTGTCTCGCCTTTTGAATGAGAGGATGCCGGCTTCCGGTTTGTCCCTGGTGAGCAACGGGGAGTTTTGTACGGAATCTAAACGATAGACTTGTTGTGATATCAAAGTTGGTTGTTGTGATATCAAAGTTGGTTGTTGTGATATCAAAGTTGGTGGTTGTGATATCAAACTTGATTGTGGTGGTACCAAAGTTGATTGTTGTGTTTGCACTGGGCTTTGGGGATTCGGTTCGGAGGTTTGTACTTTAATGCATTCGAATCTTGAAGCCAAATCTTTGACGGAAGCGATTTTACCATTATCTTTTTGGGAGGAATCTTTCGTGCTCAACACCATTCCTAGAGTTTTTGAACAGTTGCCTTCACTCTCGGCCAAACTTTTCTTTGCTCGTAGGGCGGCTTGCTTGGCTTGGAGTTCTTTAAGCCAGGTGTCTCCCGATGAGCGGATCGGATCGCTTTGTGGAGCTTCTCGCTTATGGTCTAGGTCTTGAGTGAAAATTTGGAGACGTTTGTTTTGTAGTTGCGCCAAGAGGCTTCCTGGCTGAGAGTGGGGTATTGAGGAAGATTCTGGGAGGTGTTCATCAAGGGCTGATAAATCTAGTGGTGGTGGTGGCGGAGGGAAGTCTTCGCTGGCTTGCCTTGAATGGGCTACGGAAACCGCTGGACTGGGGTATGGGGGTAAGTCGAGGGTTTGGAGAGAGGTGAGTGGAGGAGGTGCACAATCGACTTCGTCTACTCCGCTATCGACTTGTTGGTAAGGTTTGTAGAAATCTTGCTTCATCGGGCTTTGCTCTTGGTGGACGTCTGCTCTTGTAACGATGGTTTGACTCTGGTTTGGGGAATTGAGAGATGTGTTGCAACTGTAGGAATCCCGTGAGAAGGAATCGTCGAAACCCAATTTTTGATTCGACATCGGGTTACCATTATGTGTTCCATTGTTCATTTGCTTACCGTTGTTTGTTTGGCTTGTAAAGTTTGTTTGTTTAGGGAGGTAAGTGCCATTGGTGTTTGGAATAAATGGCAGAGATGTAGGTTCGGAAGCGTATTGAATGTCGGGTTCATCTTTTGATACGGTGAATCCGTAGATGTTTTGGGCGTTACCACTATGAATGTTCAAACCATTATGCAGGTTTGAGCCATTGTGAACATTTTGCAAGGTATGTCCATTATGCATCCCATTTCCATTTTGAAAAGTGTTTCCATTTTGCAAAGTGTTTCCATTTTGCAAACTGTTCCCATTGGCATTATAATAATTGTTTCCATTTTGCATGTTCATCCCGCCAATGTTTCCATTGTGATGATAGTAGCTAGGACCATCGTTCGGAAGTGGATATTGTGGACGCAAACCTTTCTCATCACATACTTCGCCGCCTGGAAGCTTAGATGTGCTAAGCTGGGAAGTTGTTCTGAGCGGCGGAGGAGGTGGTACTTTGGCCACCGCCAACACTTTTCCAGCGCTCCCATGGAAACTCTTCCTCATGAGCCTGCTTCGTTCCAAGTTTGGATTCGTGCTGCTGCCACTGAATTCCAAGTGACCTTCCGAGAGGTACCCACACATGCTGACGATGTTATCCGAACCTTTCATTCCTATACTACTATCATCCACGGAGGATATGCTCTTATCCATAGGTCGTTCGTTGCTCGTATTGGCTTCAGTTAAATCGGGCATGCTTCGGTTTTTTCTGCGAATTAGACCCCCCATCAGGAGCTTCCTCCGGATTTTGTGCTGCTTCTTCCCGGATTTGCCGTCTTTATCCTTCTTCTCCTCCTTATCTTCCTTAGTTTTCTTGAGGGTATCCTTGATGGTCGAGAAGTTCTCCGGAGCTATTGAGAAGTCCTTCGAGGAAATTTTGTTTCGATCTTCGCTCCTGGAGCGTTTGTCTCGGTTTTTATTGGCGTCTTTATTCTTGGACCTTCCGAAGATACTCCTGGATTCCCGGACTGGTGGTTTGTCGTACAGCATGTATTCTGCGTCTTCACCAATGTCGATGTTCACCTTGTTCTTCAACAAATCTTTTTTCTTGGGAAGGGTGGCGTATATCTCAATGTTCTTCGCCACAGCCGAGGGCTTCTCCTGGACCGGTACGACTTGATTGAGTAATTCCCTGCTTCCTTGTCGGGAATGGGAACCTTTATCTCTGGAACTCTGCCTCGAATGGCGCCCACTTCCGCTGCTCCCCTCACGAGTGTGTCTAATTTCTGGAGGGTTCTGCTTCTCTTGGGGCATTTGGGTTTGGGTCATCCTACGATGCAAGCTCCTAGCTCGCATAATGCAAGTGTTGTGCTTCATTCTGGCTAGGGTGAGGGTTTGGGGGTTATTGTAGGGGGCGTTCATGGCTGCTCTGGCTTTGGTAGCCGCAGCATTACACAAGGCCAAAGCGAGGACCAAATCGTGTTCGTCCTCCAACTGCCTGCTTTTGCTCAAGAGTTCATCAGCTTCATCACAAAGGGCATCGCAACTCGGATTGGTTGCGATGGTCGGGTTGGTGTTGTAGTCCTCGGGGATTTTCGCCAAATGGCCCATCTTCATCAGGTGTTGGATGGTGGTCATGGTGGAGCTGTCGTTCGAGGAGAGAGAGTAGGAATCGTAGCCGGCGTCGTAGAGGCCGCTGCTCCCGCTGGAGGAGTCGCATTTTCCCCTGGTGGGGCTTCCTGGGACGCTGCCGCCCCCGTGGGGGACCTTACCAACTAGGTAAAGGTAAGGGTTCTCCATGGTCGTGGAAGACGAAGAGGAAGCGCTGTTGCGGTCGCCGCTCCAATTGCCGGAATCCCGCCTCCTGGGGACGTTCAGGTGGTCTGGGACGGAGATCCCTTCCATTCCCGAAGAAGAACCGTTGCTGAGGGTGCGGTGCACTTGGATGTGCGAGATTTTCGCTGCATTCTGGACGTTCATCACGTTCTCTATCGCTTTTCGCGTTATGTAGTCTGGGTCGCCTATGTCGCCGTCTACGCAGTCCACACCTTGGTTTTGTTGATTGTGGTGTTGCTGTTGGTGTTGTTGTTGGTGTTGCTGTTGGTGCAGCTGTTGGTGCGACTGTTGGTGTTGCTGTTGGTGTGGCGATTGGTGCGGCTGTTGGTGTTGCTGCTGGTGTGGCGATTGGTGCAACTGTTGGTGTGGCGATTGATGTGGCGATTGGTGTTGCAGTTGGTGCAACTGTTGGTGTTGCTGTTGAAGCGACTGTTGATGTTGCTGCAGGTGCACCTGTTGATTTGGCGAATGTGTCGAACCCGGGTAGAGTTTGGTACCGTAAAGGTTGTCCTGTATGACAGACAAGTTCTGGTATTCATTGTAAGGCCTTGGAAGAGGAGGCTTCTGGGACATGGTTCCATCAGGATTGGGGGTAATGGCTCTCCTGGTGTTACCAATGTTAGGCTTCTCCGGACTCGGAGTAATGGATCTCCTCAATATGGCTTGGGACGGCTGCCCTAAGCGCTTCCCAAGAGCCTTATCCGTATAGAAAGGCGTGATCACCTTGGGGGCTTGTTCCGTATTGACAGGGGTACCACCAGGTACCGCATACAAAAGCAACAAGGGTTGGTACCGCCCCCTTCGACATTTCTCAACGACTTGCTCCCACCTCGGCCCAACTTCCCTAACGGTGGCGTCATCAAAGTAGATCCAAACTCGAAGTTTGGTGTGGAAGAAGAAAGTGGAATAGTGTTTCCCGTAGTAGGTTACCACGCCTACGAGGCTGTGGTTCGTTAGGTCGGCCCATCGGTTATCAACAACGCTGTGGAAGACATCCTTGAGCTTCAGGGACGTGCCTAAGGTGGCGAAGACGTCCATGATGTGCTCCAGCGTTGGTCGTTCGCTGTCCCAAACTACGCCTATGGAGACGATTTCGGGTCGGTTCATTAGGTTTCGGCAGATTTGGATTTTGGCGCCGCATTGGCTCTGGAAGGAGGAACAAAATGGTTTTATTGGTTTTTCATAGAAAAGTCTGCTTTTACAGTGTGGGCGACGAGACATATAGGTTCATAGATATTGAAACTAACTTAAAATACATTGGATTTATAGAGAAGGATCAAAAGTTTCTAGAAAGGAGTATCAAGACTATTTAGAAAGAAGCATTTGGTGTAACTATTTAGAAAGAAGTATCATAACTATTTAGAAAGAAGCATTACGTATAACTATTTAGAAAGAAGCATTACGTGTAACTATTTAGAAAGAAGTATCGTAACTATTTAGAAAGAAGTACCGTAACTATTTAGAAAGAAGTATCGTAACTATTTGGAAAGAATGTCAAAAACTATTTAGACCATGAGGATAATTTTTGGTTTTTGGACTTACCGGGCAATCTCTTATGTCCCCCATGCTTCCTGCTTTCCGAAGAAGCTCCCCGAAGGAATCAGGTTGTCCTTGTCTACCAGTGGCCAAGTTTTGTCTTACTTGCGTAGTTAAAGCGGAAGCTGACACATAGTGCACCATCTGGAAGAAAACAAAATTTTGATTTTCATGTTTTGACCTTAGGTTAAAGTTTTGTTCTTAAGTTAAGGTGATCTTCTCAATATGGTTTCTTCTCAATATAGTTTCTTCTCAATATCGTTTCTTCTCAAGTTGTTTTTCTCATGCTTTTTTCATCTGAACTTGTTAAAGTTTTCTTCTCAAGTTGATGTCTTCAAGTTGTTTTATTCTGAAGTTATTTTCTTCTCAACTTGTTTTCTTCTTAACTCTTTAAAGCCATTCTCCCATATACTTCCACAACATTCTATTTTTAACACCTTAACAGCATTTAGTAGTTTTTATGACCCTGTTGCGTCATTCGCCAAGTTGGCGAGTCGCCGTTGCAGCAGTTGGCATTTCTTTTGCACACAAGACAATAAAGTTGAAAAGCTAAAGGTTTGTTATTGAAACCAGTGAGGGTTAGCCAGTGGATATTTTATTTTAAATGCGCATTGCCTGAGGCTCGGATTGCATTAACGATTGCTTTAGAAGCAAGGATTGATTTAGAAGCAAGGATTGCTTTACAAGCAAGGATTTCTTTTGAAGCAAGGATTAGTTTTGAAGAAAAATTAATTTTGAGACATCTCCAATTTAATGAATACATATTTTATAAGTCATTGTCCAGAACATGTGCTCTATGGTTATGGCGTACTTAAGCCAACCATTAAAAGTTTATAGAACGTACAAGTACATACGTACAACTGGCGAATTAATTTTATAATCATTTCGGTTTACCTTGGAATATTAAATAGCCTTTTAAAGCGCGCCCACGCCTTTGCAGCAAACGTGTGAGAATTTTTATGTCCAGCACTCAATGGCTTTGAATGTTAATCCGAAGATTGGCAAAGAGGATTCGAAGATTAGGAAAAAAGGATCCAAAGATTATTATAGAAGGATTCTAAGATTAACAAAAAAAGGATCCAAAGTTTAGTAAAAAAGGATTCAAAGTTTTATAAAAAAGGATCCAAAGTTTAGTAAAAAAGGATCCAAAGTTTATTAAAAAAGGATCCAAAGTTTATTAAAAAAGGATCCAAAGTTTAGTAAAAAAGGATCCAAAGTTTAGTAAAAAAGGATCCAAAGTTTAGTAAAAAAGATGCTCACCTGAGTAAATGACAGTGGCTCAGAGGTAGCTCCACAAGATCCGCAAATGCTTTGCTCGACTAATGTCATGGCGAACTTTTGGTGAGGAATACAATGTCTGGCATTGCACATGTCTTCGGCTTCCCCATGGGCTATGTGCATGTGGATGCGAAGCAACATGTTTTCGAAACATTCCGCTGCGTCATCCATGAAGCCCAATTGGAACCTTTGTTGGTCGAAGAAGCTTTCTGCCAAAGCTCTTCGGAGGGCATCTGGTGGAAGGGCTGTCTCGTGAGAAAATTGAAGCTGGGAGAAGAGTTCCTGAAGCAAAAGAAACTTATGGTGAGCTACTGGTAGCCTCATGGTTGGGTTTGTAGTTAAATTAACAAATGTTGAGATTAGAAGACTTTGGATATATGTTTGGATATGATAATAATTTCAATACTAATCTCAATAATAATCTCCAATAATAATCTCAATAATAATCTAAATAATCTCAATAATAATAATAATATAGTATAATAATAATAATAGTAATAGTAGGTAGTACTGGTAATTATTGTATAAACCAAGCACGTAGCAAGCAAGGTTTTAATGTTACACCTCAAACTTATTTCCATTTAGGTGTTTTGCAACATGAGAAAGCATTCAATAACTTCATCGGATTTCGCCGTAAAAATCTTAATGCAACGTTACAAAATCGTGCAAAACCATTTAGTTATTAGTCACTAGGTTTTATTGGTCTTGGCTGCGGAATTACTCATACGCTACATGCATGGCTTAGAATGGAGATCAACTTTATGGATATTTATGAAGTTATTCGCAGAGGTTTATGAAGTTATTTATAATACTATATGGTCGAAATCCATTTAGTAGTACCACAAGTAAGTAGAACCACACATAAGTAGTAGCACATGTGGTAGTCGCATGTAGTAGTGCCACATGTGGTAGTCGCATGTAGTAGTACTTCATATAATAGTACTTATATCAGGTAGTACTAAACGTCCGAGAAATCTCAGTCTTAGTAGGTTGAATTCAATGGTTGAAGATACGTCATATTGATAAGCCTGCGATGGCTCACATAAGTGGAACTCTTGTCCTACAAACAAGAACAAGTTTGCATGAAGAGACCCCGACGAAAACGACGGTCTAAAGCGAATTTGTAGTCCAGTCGGAGGAAGAAGAAGAATTTCGGGCAAACGATCGCCTCGGGGGACCAACAGGTGCCTCGACATCAACGAGGAACGTTTGAAGCCTCAAGACTTCCACTTCCTGTTTGGCATCTTGCTTAGGCATCTTGCTTGGGCATCTGAGAAGTAGGCTAGCTGCAAATTGCCCGTTCGTTATACGAGGAGTATGCGTAACTATTACCTCTACGAGGAGGCGAGTTATTGCTATTACCGGATCAACGAGTTAGGAGTTATTTAATAACCATCGAGGTAATGGCGAATGGTCAACAGGTAGCAAATAACCTGAAGATGGAAAATAACCAGAGGATAGAAAATAACTAAAGGTTAGAAAATAATCAATGGCCAGAGAATCAGGAAAATGGCGAATATCTGATGGACAAGTAGCTCTGCCGCTAATGGGCAAAAACATGATTAAGCAAGATAATTAAGAACAGGTTGATTAATAAAAGAGAAAAGTAATGATAAATGAGGATATTCTAGTTGATAGAATTTTGAGGCAAAGTACTCATGATGAATACGATCTTGTCGCCATCGCTATTCTTACTGTATCACCAACAATATTCGATCATATCACCATGACAATTCGATCTTATCACTATGACAATTCGATCATATCACCATGACAATTCGATCTTATCACTATGACAATTCGATCTTATCACTATGACAATTCGATCTTATCACCATGACAATTCGATCTTATCACCATGACTATTCGATCATATCACCAAAACTATTCGATCTTATCACCAAAACAATTCGATCTCATCACCATGACTATTCGAACATCAGCAACAATATTCGCTCTTACCGCCATCAAGTAACCATATGATTCCTTTGTTCCAGATAGCAATCTCCAGAAGAATGTGGCTTAAACGACCGGAATGTAAATTTTATGGCTGATAATTAGAGGTCCTAAATGGTTCTTACGAGAGATGCAGGTAGCACAAAGAAAAAATTCTGGTGATTGGGCAAGAGGATGAGCTACTTTTCTTTTATAAGCAAAGGTACTACCATTTCTACATTTAAATATGTTTAATTCATAGATGTAAATGTGTTCAGACTTTTTATATGTTTATATATATATATATATATAGACTTTTTATGGCATCAGCCACTTATATAGATTTAAATGTACTTATTAGTTTTTTGCTCGACCAACAATTATTGCTCACAACAATTTTTTCTTGTACGTGCGAAAGTACAGTTAATTCCTGTATTGCAACATTGGTCTGTTAGTCAGCCGGCTTAAAAGACAAATAAGGCTAACCACGAGCTGACTTAATTGTCAGCCTGCATGTCTAATGAACATCCTTAATCAATAAGAATCTGTAGTACGTAAATTATGTGTTATACGTTTCCTCTAATGTAATTATTCAAGGATATTACTTATAAAATAGTACTTATAAAATAGTACTTATAATATAGTACTTATAATATGTTACTGATAATATTCTATTTATAATATAGTACTCATAATATAGTACTTATAACATAAAAATGATGGACCACAGAGTTTATACTCAGAAATTAACATTTTGCTCATAATTTACATCAGATTCCGCCATAATTTCGCACATAAGGTAAATTGGATCGCCTTCTCTGTGATTTAATATTTAAGCACAAGGTTAATTCGCACGATTAATCACTATTTGCCCACGGATTATGAAATAGATCCATTTGAAGCCCACCAGTCGATCTAGTGAGTTACTGCCCCGCAAACGAGTTTTGAACCAATTATCCTTGATTGAACAGATTGGTAGCAGAGAATGCATTCTGCATAGATGGGCTATTTGAACCATATTTACTGGATTAAGAAACCAACTGGCTCGATATACCCATTGTCAGTACCGATTTTTATGATAGGTACCTTATAACGATGATGGTAATAATACGTACTACGTAGTACCTAACGAACGTACAATTAGAATTAGTTGTTACTATTATTAGTTGTTATTATTATACAATTTGGGAATATGAAACTTCATAGTTGGCAAAAAAAGTTCCCATGATGGAAGATGAACGTACCTACAATGTAAGTCTACATACTCAATGTTGAGCTCATAGAACAAAGACCCAGACGCAGGAAATGCCGCTGAGTCAGGCGACTCTTTAAATTCGTTCCCATCGTCACGATTTCAAGAAGCAGCCATCAAGTTGGCCACCTTTAAACCAAGAGGCTGGATACCGAAGCGATGCGTCCCCAAGAACTACTTTTATGATATGAATCATCGTGGGCTGAAAGACTAAGAGAGAAGAGGCGTCAAGACGTCCAGCCTTGATGGGGAATTAAGTAAGAGGTGACCACATTTAACAACACGGTTTTGGGAAATGGTTTTTAACATGTGACTTTTGTTAACAGATGTTAATGGTGACATAATATGACAAAGGGGTTAAGATCTGACTTTAAGTAACATCAAACTCATGGTAACATCAAACTCATAATGGTATTAAAGGTCTTCGATAACATCAAGATTATGGAGCACGACTACCTGATGGCGCGAGACATAAATGCCAACTTGACCCGCCCACCTCTTCGTCCATAATCATAATTTATCTCGGTGTCGCCAAAGATCTTCTTCATAACCTTCTCGGGTTCATAATTATGCATCTCTTAAAAGCGCCATGTCTCGACAAAATTTACTAATGGGATCCTGGCCAAGTTTTATCTCTCATTTAGGAAGGTTTCGAAACTAGAAATATCAAACTCTTATAACAACAAACTCTTAAGACGTATCTTCAAACTCTTAAAACATAAAAAGTGAAACAAACATTATATGATATTTTCGATGACCATTGCCTCCAATTATCATTTTAAATTTACGTCATAAACCATACCGATAAAACCAAAAAAATCACTTACTCTAGCTCGCTCCAAAAATATTCTATCCAATAAAGCTCGGCTATCTTCTTGAGAATACTCCTTATTATCATCATTCGTTTTCCCAAAGAGCGACCTTTTGTCTCCTTTTACACTATGCACCTTTAGATGCCTCTTTAGGCTATTTGTACCACTAACAATTTTAGCATTAACCATATTTTTACACTCTTCAACTATGGTTTTATCTGTCACCTTAGTGTTCTTGGTCTTGTGCTCATCCGCATTTTTGTTGTTCGTTTGTACCACCTTAATTTTATCCATGTCGGTTTCTTCCTTAAATTTGTTGCTCTTGTCCACTGTTTTATTTTTCTTGGTTTTGTCGTCTACCTTTTTGTCGTCTATCTTGTTGGTTTTATCATCTATCTTGTTGGCTTTATCATCTATCTTCTTGGTTTTATAATCTAACTTGTTGGTTTTATCATCTACCTTGTTGCTTTTATCATCTTTCATGTTCGTTTTATCCTCTATCTTGTTCTTTTTATCCCCTACCTTGTTCTTTTTGTCTTCTACCATGTTCTTTTTGTCCTCTACCTTGTTCATTTTGTCCTCTCCCTTGTTCTTTTTGTCCTCTACCTTGTTCTTTTTGTTCTCTACCTTGTTCTTTTTGTCCTCTACCTTGTTCTTTTTATCCTCTGCCTTGGTCCTTTTATCCTCTACCTTGCTCTTTTTATCGTCGACCTTGTTGTTTTTGAACTCCATCTTCTTGTTGGTATCCTCCACTTTACTGTTGTTATTTTTACCCCCAAGTTTAAAAAACTTGCCATCAACCTTTAGTTTTGTTCTATTGGTCTTCTCATCAGCCTTTGTTGTCCCATTAATGATTATCAAGTTGTGCTTCCCAACCAGAACGGCTTTGCTTACGGTTTCTTCTTTGCACTTGTCTTGCACTTGCATCTTCCCCATTCGTTTTTTAGGGCACTTCTCACTTTCATTTTGGTCTCCTTTCATATCTTCGGGATCTTGCACGAGTTGACGATGTTGCACGACCTGAAGATCTTGCACGAGTTGAGGATGTTGCACGACCTGAAGATCTTGCCCGAGTTGAGGATGTTGCACGACCTGAAGATCTTGCACGAGTTGATGATGTTGCACGACCTGAAGATCTTGCACGAGTTGAGGATGTTGCACGACCTGAACATCTCGCACGAGTTGAGGGTGTTGCACGACCTGTAGATCTTGTCCGACCCGAGGACCCTGCGCGACCCGAAGGTCTTGGCCGACCTCAGGCCTCCTGTACCTGAATTTGTTGATCATGTCGCCGCGGACGCGTTGCGCGCATTTATTTGGATTTGTAGGTAGCCGAGCACGAGAGGAGAACTGACGTTACCTCATAACTACCTTTCACTACATCTGAGCGCGAACTGAACTTTTCAATAGAGTAAAGTCGGGCGAGTCGAAGGTAGGTTGCGAATTGTTCTCGCAGGTAAGACACCCGCTTCGGAGTAAACACGTTGGATTCGAGCTTTTGTGAGCTCCGATTGGGGGTATCCATTTAGTGCGTGGACAGGTAGAAATAGAAATCTCGCCTAGAGCTTTTTCCCATGACGTTTACGATTAAATTTGTATTAATTCTTAACGTTATTATATAATTAGTTAGTTATATTACATAAATTTGGTTAAACCAACTGGTTGCACATATACATGAGGCATGAAGATCTGATTGGGTTTTTCTTCATGATTGTGTTCTTCTTCATGATTGTGTTCTTCTTTATGATTGTGTTCGTCTTCATGATTGTGTTCTTCATGATTATGTTCTTCTTCATGATTGTGTTCTTCATGATTGTGTTCTTCTTTATGATTGTGTTGTTCTCGCAAGACCATCATTAGTCGTGAGCTTAAATAAATGAGATTAACTTTAACGGTATTTGTGCTTTAACCTTCTTAGGGTGAGTTAGGTACTTTGTTTGGAGTCTGGTATGACAAAGAAGACGAATATACCAATAAATCTTGTTTACAAACGCCACCTGTACGTGATGGATACCTGGATCAACTGGACAAGAAAAATTGTTTTTTTTGTCAACCTTAATTCCAAGTATTGACAGTACTTTAGTACCTTTAGAACCTACCACTAGGGAACATCCTATGACTTAATTATCCACTCAGAAGCAACCCCACTGGTTCTTTCTTCTTCTTGTCTTTCCTGGAATTCTGTACACAACTTCCTGTTTATCATCTTCAGTTTCTGCCGTCTACCTATGTTGGTATTTTAAATAGAATTGGTGCATGTATGTATAGGTATACTTAACATAAAGTTGAACAAACTGCAATTTGGCTTAATTAGAATTGGTTTAATTTGAATTGGCTTAATTAGAATTGGCTTAATTGGACAATAACAATTATTATAAACAATTCGTTTTTATAAAGCATTCGTTTTTATAAAGCACTCATTATTATAAAGAATATTCACGCCACCTAAGCGTGACGAATTTCATAAATCCTCGGAGATCCTGTTGATTCTGCAATTATCGAATCAGGTTTTTGAATGGTTTCATAGAGAGCGAAATTTTGGAATGCAAATTGGAACATCCTACTCATTGTTGCGTGGACATTTCAATGAATGGTCGAGTGTGGGATGATGCGTTTATGGTAATTATTGGGATCGTAACCGCATCTTCATTAGTGATGGCTTTTTCCTATTTGGAACGACATTGGTTTGGTGATGGTTTGGTAGAAACTTCCTCCAATAAGTTTTAACACAAAAAAATCTAACTCAATGTTCTGACAAAAGAAGTTTTAATAGGAGAATACCTAACAGGAGAGGTTCGCAAAGAAGTTCTAACAGGAGTAGTACCAATTGTTCTTCTTGAGAAGCAGTTCCGAAACCAGAAGAAGACTTCCTTCACAGAACTTTTCTTATAATACAAGTTTGTAGTTTATAGTTATAACACAATTAGGAGACATCAACGCCTAGTTAGGCGCCAAACCGAAAAATCCGTCTTCTCGCTGCTGGGAAGCTACTTATGTAGGAATCAAAGAGTACTTAATTGCATTAACTGGGACGACAGTATTATATTATATTTCCACGTATTATACTATATTATTATTATATTCAGCCACGGATTTAGAAATTGATTCCGGTCGTCGATTGAGTGGTTTTACGGTGAATCAGCTTGTCGGCTCGCTCTTTGGACAATCACCATCTCATTATTCAATAGGCTACGCCGACAATGGCAACTCAGTTCTTCCAAGAAAGAGATCTTACGACATAAGACTTCTTTTATAATGTCCACCAAACAACTCGGGGATCGAGGCCACACAGAGATTGTTTCAGGATATCAATCGTACCAGTGAATCGAATTTGGAATCAAACATGAATTTGGTGTAGACTTGAACGAAAATTCTTCGGATACAGTTTCTTTAGACATAGATTCTTCAGATATATATTCTTCTAACATAGATTCTTCTAACATAGATTCTTCTAACATAGATTCTTATGATCATAATTGACAAAAAGATTTCAGAAGACAATATTGAGGAAGACCTGATGACTATTGATGGCTATTGATGGCTATTGATGACTATTGATGCAAAGATTCTAATGTCGTTAATCCACGACTGCTATCGATGTTGCAGCATCATTGGCAAGGAACACAAAGCGAAGAGAAGGTCTCATTGAGCAGTCGCATCTTCCTCACGATCTTCAGGCTCAACGCTCTTCGGCGGGAAAGTCATGACGCTGCCGCATGAAGCTGCGAGCACGATCTCAGCGCCATCTTGCTGCCCTTGACCGGGGCTCGTGCTACTCATCTCCAACGCGTTTAGTAACCAGATCTCTCACTTCTATCAACTCTTTAAAGCATGGCAATCAATTTCAGGACGCCTTGACGCACCGACTTTTTCTTCCACTTCTTTCAATTTCGTGGTAGGTAGTACCACCTACGACTTAATGACATCTTCTCAACCATTTGTATTATATTTTTCCACTACTGATAGGCTTATTGTTAATAATTTTTATATACCTAGTTTACTGTCCTGTTTTGTTAGTAAATAATAATAAAAAAAAACCGATAAATGACACAGATTGTAATGTCGTGACCTCAGTAGCGGCAAAGCAGGCAACACTCTCTCCAACTCGGAGAATTAGCATCAAAAATGAACCGCTTAAACTGTAATGACCATAAACAGGAGGTTGTTTTCTTAAATAATAGGGATTCGTGCCGCAAGCCGTGTCCTTAAAGCGCAATGCAAATTTGCTTGCACAAACCAGAACAAAGAGCCATATCTGCGTCACGACTCTGGTCAACTCGAGGTCTCTGGTTAACTTTTAACTCTGGTCAATTCTTTGGTCAACTTTGAGGAGCTCTCCGATCAATTCTCTGGTCGACTTTGAGATCTCTGATCAATTCTCTGGTCAACTTTGAGGAGCTCTCTCATCAATTCTTTGGTCAATTTTAAGGAGCTCTTTGATCAATTCTCTGGTCGACTTTGAGTTCTCTGGTCAACTTTGAGGAGCTCTCTGATCAATTCTTTGATCAACTTTGAGGAGCTCTCTGATCAATTCTCTGGTCGACTTTGAGTTCTCTGATCAATTCTCTGGTCAACTTTGTGGAGCTCTTTGGTCAATTCCCTGCTTAACTTTGAGGAGCTCTCTGGTCAATTCTCTGGTTATCTTCGAGATCTCTGGTTAACTACGAATTCATTGGTCAACTCCAAGTTCTCTAGTTTATGTCGAGATCTCTGGTCATTTATTCAGAACCAACAGCGTCATTAGAATCGCTTTAGCCTGACAAGGATAAAGCCGGTAGATTAAATTGTCCTTTTCGAAAATCGCGCCTGACAAATTAATCTCTTAATTTGATCTTTAGTGGTGTCTTTGGCAATGCTAATGGCGCCGCTACTATACTTAGGAAAGACTCAGACAGTTGGTTGCACATGTGTAGGTTGTTATTAATTATTCATTTGCGATACGACTTAGATACATAAAGACTTACATAATTGTTGTTTGTTCTTAATAGAGTTATGTTAGAAATGAAATGCTGATTTAGGTGCGGGGCTGACACCCTATAAATTTTACCATTGACACACTATATAGCAACTATACAGTAACTATAGTTACTATATAGTTACTATATAGTAACTAATATAGTTACTATATAGTAACTATAGTTACTATATAGCTATTATAGCTAAACTCTTTTTCTTTTAAATAAAACCATGACGACATTGGTCGTCTCTCTTGGAAACATGTTTCAAATTTCTTTAAAAATTTTGATTATCTAATTGATTTACAAAAAAAAACAGATTAATTAAAGGAGATAAAAAAGTGAGAAATTGTAAGAACTGTTACAGTAATTTAAATCTTGTTCATCAAAAGGTTATATTTCGTCTATATGTTACATTATGTATATGTATACGTTATGTATACGTATACGTTATGTATACGTATACGTTATGTATGTATACGTATACGTTATGTTTGTATACGTATACCGTATTCGTTTAAGTAAGTGTGTAACAATTTTCGCCTTTCAGCATCATCGGTGGACTTTAAATGCATCGCCCACTTCGTTTCTGCAGATCCGAGAATCGAGCAGGCCTTGGAGTACCCAGCTGGCCAACTACGATGACGACGTAAGCCGTAGTACTATAGCTTGGCTCTCTTATCCTACATACAGGATAACAAGCTATAGAAGTCCTCAGCCAATGGGAATCGAGGCCAACCGGTTTTTAAGGTAGGGCTTCACTTTTAAGACACTTTTGATCCACTCTTGCTGAGCGAATCCGAGCCTGAGGTCTCGGCCGCTAGATGGCGGTAAATATCGGGTTGGATAATATAATGTGGATATTTTTTAATATCCATCTGCATAATAATAATAATAGTTCATTTATCTACATAATAATAATAATAATAATAATTCATTTAGTATTATATATGAAATAGCACATAGAGATGATAATGAAAAAAGTAATATCATTGAATGGTAATGTAGTAAAATGGTTATGTAGTAAAAAAATCATAATAGAAATTTAATGGCAATCGATAATTTTCACATAAAAAATCTCAGTGGTTATGATTCTTTTTTATCCTTTAAAATTAATTCAAACGATCGTTTTTTTTATAAATAAATGGATTATAAATAAATGGACGAATGTGGAATTATCCGCGAATTAGCATACGTACACGGTTGTATAGGTTAACAACTATTAATTATACAACTATATTATAAGTATAAATTAGATACATATATTATGTACTATATAATCTATAGTGTATATTATATACATTATATAGGTACCTAGTATGATAGCATTAATTATGCCTTACTACATATTAATTATGCAGGAATCTACTTTACCTTATTTACAACTAAACTGGCGTTTTGCCTTCATACGGGCTTTAATGCCATGCAAGGAGTAAGTGTTGGCAATTATCGTGATAAATCGTTATCTGCTCGCCTATTTGATATAAATTCGCTTTATGTTAAATAGCGTTTAATATGAGCGAATGGTTATGTAATGATTGACTTACTGATTTACTGTTGCCTTATTGATTTATTGATTTACAATTCTCTGTACATTTGATTAATTTAATATTTTTACAATTTAGATTTGCTAGAGCTAAGATATATATATATTTTTTTATACAAATTTATACAAATTTATTGAAAAAACCAATCATATATTTTTTTGTTTTTGGTTAAGAGTAACTTGGTAGCATTATACCTATGTTGGTAGTTCAGCTACATTATTGATAGTTGCAGTTACATGGTACTACATGCATATGTAGTACCTATTTGTATTATAGTACCTATTATATGTAGTTGTATATGACACTAGCATTATATGTGACACTAGCATTATATGTGACACTAGCATTATATGTGACACTAGCATTACATGTGACACTAGCATTACATGTGGCACTAGCATTACATGTGACACTAGCATTACATGTGATATTAGTATTACATGTGACAATGTTTATTAGTACTACTGCATGTTGCAAATATTTAACTGCTTCTAATTATCACGCAAATCACTTCTTCAACTCAACATTCATAAGTGATGTATACACAGCCGCGCAACAACCGCGTAATGCAAATAAAACAAGGGCCATTGTGTTCTTGGCCGTGTTGAGTGGATGTGACCATGCCATGATGTGACAAGCATTTTTTAATGGTAATTTTCATAATACTTGTTTCCACGAAGAGCTAGAAGAAGTTTGTAGTACCCAGATTGCAACAGGGAAACTATGGGAAACTGTTCATGAAAAGTTTGCTGGAAAGTACTTATTACAAATTCACCATTTCAGGTAGTACTTATCACAAGTTCACCATTTTACTACTTATTACTAATAAGACTCATTTCAAATAAGACTCATTACAAATAAGACTCATTACAAATAAGACTCATTACAAATAAGACTCATTACAAATAAGGCTCATTACAAATAAGGCTCATTACAAATATTTATCATTTTCAATCTGAGAAAATATAATTGACTTTTGGTACCTACCTTAAGAGCGCAAAATATGCAGGATTCTGCCATGCAGGCGTGTCCTGAGAGATCTCGGAAACTCCTCCGGAAGATATCAAGATGCCATAACACCTGGAAGAAGAATAAAAGTTAATTTTTAGCACGTGCCATTAAAATTTGTAATAATAGTACCTAATGATCATAATCATCATAAGCATAACAATAATTTTAATAATGCTAATAATAAGGAGTATGATAATAATAATAATAAAAGAACCGACAGGTAGCAGTTTGGATTAATAGTACCCATAGCTCCTTCAACAAAAGAAATTCGATCTAAGTCAGTTGGGGTTTAGGACAAACTCCCCTTTAACCCTCAGAATAAAGTTGAGCAGAATGGTAATATGGTAACAGGTGGTTAAAAGCCAGCTTTAAACCTCGAGCCTTAAAAAGACGTTGGTGCCAAGAACCATTCACTTGATCTCTATCAGGCCGAGTGTCTCAAGTGTGACGTCTGCACCATCCATATAAGTTATGCTTATGGTTATGGTTTGTAGGCGACATAATCTTCATAATGTATAAAAACCGTCATTAAAAGTTTTCTTTGGAAAGAATAACATGACAATAATTATGAGCATCAGGTATATATGGAAAGAAGGATGTTGGCCAGACGATCGAAGTAATTGCGTTCGCTTTATTAGCGAATGCTTGGTAATAAAAAAGTTGGGAATAAGATTAGATTTTAATATCTGATAGATTATATAATATACGATATACCTATGCATAATATGCGTATGTATTATTTACAAGAAATATTATATAACTAGGTACTTATAAGTACCAACTAGGTACTTATAAGTACCAATTAGGTACTTATAAGTACCTAAATAATAAATATAAAAGAATTAAATATGTATATCATTTTCTATACGAAAGAAAAATCGTTTAAACTTTGTTCCGGTGTTTAGCTTCTAATTTCTTTCCGACCGCCTCGCTTTGATGTGACGATGTGATTTTTGAGGAAATTGAACTACTTAAATTAAGGAGCGACGTTTCTGTGAAAGGAAACAGGAAATTTAATAGTCATAGAGACGTTGGCTGTAGAGTTAGGAGTTCGCTAATACATAATAATATTACCATATTAGGTATGGAAATGTATAAATTACTTCTATCTGGTGATAAAATTGAGTTTGCTATCAAATACTTGATTACAAATATATGGCTTATAGCGTATGTGGTACTTACTATATTTATTTATACATTTAAATATTTATACATTTAAATATTTATACATTTAAATATTTATACATTTAAATATTTATACATTTAAATATTTATACATTTAAATATTTATACATTAATATGTTTATACATTAATATGTTTATACATTAAAGAAGCTGTATGCATTAATGCAATTTATACATCTACCTACCTACATTGAATAAACCTATTTTAAGTAAAAAAATCCTTGTAGGTTTACGTCGTATCAATCTATTCGCAAATGCACACTGAGGTCTCAATCTACCATAAGAAAGTAAAGCTAACAGTACAAAGCGAGTCTAAAGAAGCGGAACGTGTGCTTTTCTCGTCGGTTCTTACATGCAAAACACAATTACCGATGTTTGAAAAAATGGAATTAAATAACACACGTCTAGCCCGATGGTACCAACTAGCGGTACGACATGGAAAACCGTTCTTCGGAGAGAGTTGAGTAACTCGCCGGCGAGGATTGGCATGATCTCGGTAATTAACTTTTGCACAAAAACTTCGGGTACTACTCCAAATTACCTGTCTTAATTAGCGAAGAAGAGGAACATTGTGAATTAATTGCCAAAAGTAAGAGATGAACAGAAGTGACAACATGAACTGTACTTTAGTTGATAAACGATAGACATCTCATAGTTCGCCTTGGAAAGCTTAATGAATGAAACCGCAGTAGGTATAATCACAGTACTACTTTAATCACAGTACATACTTCTGTAAGTACGAGATAAATATTTTTTCTCACAGAGTAATAAACATTGGATACCAGATACCAATATCAGCCTTGACCAACCTGTATTTCTTTCACATTTTGCATGTTGTCCAATTAAGCCAATCTTAGTACCAATTCAAATATAAATTCTCATTCAATTCTTAATTTTGATTCAAATCTTAATTTTGATTCAAATCTTAATTAAAATGAAAAATGGCAAATTCATAATTTAGGTACCATGCCTTTCGCTTCTCCAAATAAGTACCGGAAATACATACATGGCTATATTTATCATCACATAACAAATTATTAGTATATATTATTGCATAACAAATTCTGTTGCAAATGTGAAAATGATTATTGAATCTTATAATCTATTTGGATTATAAATCTATTGACTATAAATCTATTGACTATAAATCTATTTGGATTCTAAATGTATTACGATATAAGCCAATTATGTAATTCCAACTTTTTACCATCAGTTTTTCTCCCTCGATTTGCAATTCCACATTGTTAACGTCGCTAAATGCATTGCTTTAGGCGCTTTAAGCCCATCGGTTTCTTCACTATTTGTCCTCGGTTACATCTACCATTACCATAATTACGATGAATCAGTACCGGCGAGATATCCGAGTAGTACCCGCAAGCCGCCTGAGTAAATAGACCAATAGTAGGTATTTGCTCAATAACAATAATATAAGGCTATAATAATAATAATAATAAGGCTATAAGAAGAAGTACCGAGAGGAAAAATAGTTGGACGCGTTAGAATGTACATCACAATTCTTGTTTCCTTTTCCTGTGCATGTTTAATCAAATACGTGCATACAAACAAATGTAATTTTTTTGAAGATAAGGTCGTGGGCTGTGGCGCATAGATCTGTTTGCTTATCTGTTGGTACTTGGGCTAATATTTGCCGAGTTGGCGCAACACCTCCACTTGTTGGTAATAGAGCATATAGCACGTAGAACATTTAGAACATACGCCAAAATTTGATATGGCACATAATAGCAATAGCAATATGATAAATTCGAATTCATAAGTTTATTCGTTTGGTACTTCTACAACTTAAACAACTTCCCTACATGGTAGTACCACATATAGTAATACCTAAGAACGACTATTACATAGTTCTGTATGTATCTAGAGCAATAAAACTTAAAGTGCAAACAGACTAAAATAGGCAATAAAATTAATTAAACCCCAAATTAGTACCCTATCTGGAGATGTCTGGGGAGATACGGACGACATCAACGTAAACTGCGTATATTATGTAAATTAGCGACTGTGTCTAAGGCAACCTTTGGGGAATTAACACTGAGGCGAAATTTAGCGGCGATTTAATCTCTGTTGTGAACTTCAGATTCGTATTCTCCAACAGTAGAAAAATGGTCGTTATGTTCATAACGAGAATTATCTGGGCAACAGAACAAGAGAACAACAACTTGAGAACAAAGTACTAGCCATGGGAAAGGCAAAGCCAGTGAAAGGTTTGGTTGCCATTAAAGTTACACTTGGTTGAACGAAGTTTGTTCCTATATAGGAACAATTCGAATAAGACAGTTTTATGAATTTATCATGAATAAATTTGTAATAAGCAGTACTGAGTAGTACCGGCATTAGTTAATTGATTATAATGAAAAATTCATCATTGGAGAATTCATTAGAATAAACAACAAATTATACACAACAAAAAGTTTATCACGAGGAAAAATTCATCACAACGAAAAATTCATCACAACGAAAAATTCATCACAACGAAAAATTCATCACAACGAAAAATTCATCACAACAAAAAATTCATCACATTGAAAAATTCATCCAAACAAACAAAAAGTCACCATCGACGAAAGGTATATAAGCTTGCTTGGGATTTAAATCCCATCACCATAGCCTGTTGTTGTTTTGTTTCTCTCTCGCTTGTTTGGCGGGTCTTAAGGTGGGTCTCAGCGAGCGTAACAACGCTGGACAAAATCACCTCTTACCTTGGAAATCTGGAAGAGGGCCTTAGGCCTATGGGGTTTTCCTTTGGTCATGGTGTCATCCAAGCGAATTTCCACCCACAAGCACACGTGCCCTCACTTTTTACCGCGATTAATCGAACTTTACCACTCACATCTGCGTTTCAAATCGACTCGTGGACGCACAGGTTTTACCTGACACAGGTGAACTGCGATAGCAGCGCCGCCGTCTTCAGCGCGGGAAGTTGCTCAGACTTGGCGGCCATTGCTGCTGGCGCGAGGGGACGGGGGGAACCACCGGAGCGGAACCTCAGGAACACTGCTGAGGAACATAGGCACCGCACGGACAGGGACGGAGATAGGGGTTTGCCCTTGATGGAGAGAGACGTCTAAGGAACAAAGATATCTGAGGGACCTACTCGTTTGAAAGACAGAGATATCTGAGAGACTCTGATATCTGAGAGACGCAGATATCTGAGAGGCACAGATGTCTGAGAGAGAGATGTCTGAAAGAGAGAGAGAGAGAGAGAGAGAGATGTCTGAGAGAGATGCCCGAAAGATAAAGACTTTCGAAGTACACAGACGCTTGTGGATGACAGAGATGCATGAGAAGGAAAGATATCTGAAGGACAACCATATGAAGAACAAAGGTATCTAAGGGACAGAGATACTCGGGGAACAAAGGTAACCAAGAGACAGAGATACTCAAGGAACAAACATATCTAAAGAACAGAGAACAAAGATACCCAAAGAAAGAGAAGTCAAAGGTACGAACCTGAGAATAAAAAGTACCGGAGAGACAAGGGGGCTCAAAGACAAGACTTGATGATGGGTATATGTACGCTCAAACTCAACCAAAGTTGCCGCCTCCATCCGGATGGGTAATTTCAGTTCCTCAGGAAGTCGCAATTGTAATGTTATTGCCGATGAGAAACAGACTCGTCGTACTTAATCAATTGTGTCTGCACTTGATGACTAAAGGCAGACTACAAAGCAGGTGTTCGTTATTTTTATTCTGTAGGATATAGAAGGGCCTGTCATGTCATGAGACGCGTGGCAGGTGTTGCTCTGTTTACATAACAGATACCTGATGGCTGATTGATAATATTACGCTATCTATGGGCTTGCTAGATTACGTTATAATAATTTTGGCCACGCAATGAGTCACCATGTATGTAGGGCTTGGGTATCCTGGTCTGTTTGTTTTGTTTTTGAAACTTATAGAGAACATTTATAGAGAATCTATAGAGAACCTCTATGGAGAACCTATAGAGAACCTTTATAGAGAACCTGTATAGAGAACGTCTATAGAGAACCTCTATAGCGAACCTCTATAGAGAACCTCTATAGAGAACCTCTATAGAGAATATCTATAGAGAACCTCTATAGAGAACCTCTATAGAGAACCTCTATAGAGAACCTCTATAGAAAACCTCTCTAGAGAACATCTATAGAGAACCTCTATAGAGAACCTCAATGGAGAACCTCTATGGAGAACCTCTATAGAGGACCTCTATAGAGGACCTCTATAGAGAACCTCTATAGAGGACCTCTATAGAGAACCTCTATAGAGAACCTCTATAGAAAACCTCTCTAGAGAACCTCTATAGAGAACCTCAATAGAGAACCTACATAGAGGTTGAATATAGATTCAACCAAATATCAAAATACATTTAGGATTTGAGACGACAGTGAGAGATGTCCAAAAAGAAACACATAAGACATGGTAAGCCACCAGCAGATTAGCATGCTTGATTACTGAGAAGAAGTTTGACCACTGAGGTCGCAGTCAGGTTTGAGCCCGTGACTTATTGGCTATAAGAGTATCTAATCCTCTCGGGAGCAATAAACGAAACTTGTTTCTTGTTCTCCTAAAGTTCACAGAAGAAAACAAGCGAGGTCTCGTGATTTACATATTACCCAGAGAGGTCACGACTCCGATGCGCGGGAAAAGTCTTAAAAATAGTACTACAAAGCACGTTAGCCCAAGCACGTTAGCCGTGGCACGTTAGGCAAAGCACTTTAGCCAAAGCACTTTAGCCAAAGCACGTTAGCCAACAGCTAAGGCGGTACGACTTCAGGCAGGGCAACTTCTCCCGCGTTGCCTTATCGGAAGAAGAAGATAAAGGTAAAAACAAGTCGTGGAGTAAGTATCAATCAAGTCCTGTCTCCTCGTCTATCCCGTGACCGTATGGGCATATCGCTTTGATACCGAGAAAGAGGAATAAGTACCACCATCGGTACTACTACTATTAGCAGCAGAAGTTCACGAACTCTCGCTGAGAGGATAATGAGATGAAGGCTAGACGAACGATCGGAACTGGCTGGATGCATTTAAAGAGATAAATACAGAAGAAGTAAATAAAGAAGAAGCAACTGCTGAAGTACTACCTTTTGAAGATCTAATTGTAGAAGAACTAACTGCTGAAGAACTAATTGTAGAAGAACTAACTGCAGAAGAGCCAACTGCAGAAGACGGTACTATTACTCTTCATTACCATTGAGATTTAAAAGGAATAATGTAGGTTATTAAAATCCCAGCAGCCATCCAGTGGTTGCATGCTCATGAACCAGCTGTGAAGAAAGAATCACCTCCACTTTGTAACCTCTAAACGCCTTATTCTCTCTGGTGGGATCACTTAATTTAATTTGTGGCATTGTACCGAGTTCTTAGCACGTCTGGTGGTTTAATAACCAATATAAATTGGTTCACACAGAACTTAAACATCAATTGTTTACCCTATTGTCTTCGGAACTAATCAACTTTTTGTTCTAGATACATAGTAATACAAGGACTTTGGTAGTTACGTACATAATATATTAATAATAATAATATATTAATAATAATAATATATTAATAATAATAATAATAGGTATAATATATATGTATTAGTGAGTACCTACGCTTAGAAGTTAAAACCAATCTACCTACATAAATAAAATTTCATTTTTACATACATATCTTGAGTACTTATGACCTCTACGTGCCGACGCAAGTACACATTCAATATGGTCATAAAGATCCTAACGGCTCAAGAAGAAAATTAACAATATTACGTTAATTAATACACAATAAATCAGAAGTGCTAATTAGCTTTCAAGGAATACATTCTCCTTTCTTGGTAATTTCAAATTTACGTCTTAAAAACCATCCGAAGTACCACGACAACATATTATGAACTTAACAATTTTGTATACTTGATAAATTTGTAATCTTGATAATTTGGTAAACTTCACAATTTTGTAAACTTATCGATTTAATCACATTATTCCAAAAACCATTGCAAATTTTTAAAGATTTGATTGGTTCCAACTGAGTACAATGAGTTCTGCACGAGTACCTACCTCTTGACAGTGCAATGAATTGTGTTGTCTAATTTCGGACATAAACCTTAAGCAAAAGTTGTGGAGCATTAATAATTAGTTTAGGTGGAGGTAATTCCGAGCTAACTCTTCCTCAAGCTGTCGTAATTAAGCGCGGCGACGACTTTATGGCCCAATAAAGAGGATAAAAATTAAAAGAATAGGGCAATCAAAGGTGGATAACAATTACCCAATTTAACAACTCGTGACCAGATGGTTCGGCTGGCTCATGTGAGAATCGTACCAACGCGTACGATTGAATTCAAGCTCGCAGAACATGTGTTAATTGGTGCTGGTTTATGTCTTATTGGGCTTAACAATAATGACAATAGGAATGACAAAGGGAAAAAGATTTATTAGTGTGTGGCTGGTCAAACACTTTGGTACTTCCTTATCTATGCATTGTTTGAAGATTGAGTACCGTCTCATACCGTCTCATACCATCTCATACCGTCTCATATAGGCACCACATGGTAGTACCATATAAGTACGTGATTTTACAAGGGTGTTTTCAAGCATTTTTTAGTAGAAAATTGATACATCTTTTAGTAGAAAATTGATCAATCTTTTAGTACAAAATTGATCAATCTTTCAGTACAAAATTGATCAATCTTTTAGTACAAAATTGATGCATCTTTTAGTACTACGTTAAATTGGTTCAGCTTGTGTATCTAGTACTCCTCGAACCAAGCTCTTTCGCGCCAAAGAACCGGAGGAGTCTCCCCTACCACCTGACGGAATGGACTCTTCCAATATCCCACCACACAGGTGATCTAGCGGGTCTTGAACACACGCGGACCTCTTCGTGAGCAACTTTGGCTTCTTGTAACCGGTCTTCGGGTTTCGAATCACGATTGCAGCGGAAAGTCGAGGACCCGGTTTCATCAAAACACAACACGTCTTCCTACCGTTTCTTTTTTATGACGCTTAGCGCGTGGCCTGCATGAGGCCCAAATTTATGGTGTTCGATGGCTTGTTGAAGTCCTCTAGCTGGAGTCTTAAATTTTGTATTTTGCTTTTTGCTAATTGGTTTGATTTATCTGATGAACACACCAGATTTATGATAAACACACCAGTTCTCTGATGAACACACCAGGTCTATGATAAACACACCAGGTCTATGATGAACACACCAGGTCTCTGATGAACGTTCATCAAAAGTAAGTAATCTTAAGTAATGGTGTTCTACTTGTACGTACCTTAGTACCTTGGTGAGAGGTTCTTAGTACTTGTATGAGAGTTCATATCAGGATCAAATGGTCGATCATTGTGTCCTACAGTTTGAAGATCATTGATCTAAAGTGTTCCAAAATCCCCAAAAAACCTCGTAAACGAAAAAAAAGACTTTCATTGTTTTTATTCATCTCACTGTTTAACATTATTCAGAGTAAGATTAACAAGCCGTGTAATTAAGTTAACCACACTCCTCTTATACATAGCAAATGCTGCTTTTGCATAACCGTTTCCTTCCTACACACTTTGATGTGTAGCTGGATGTGTAATTGTAGACAATTATTATGAATGGCACGGAACATCTGGATTGTAAGTGCTCGCGATCTTGTGGTGCAGTTGTAAGCGAGCAACTGGACGAAAGGAGACCAAAAGTGAAAGTACCAATAATAATAACTGCATGTTATGTTTATTTTCCTCGCGAATAGTCCTTGTAATGCAGAGTTGGAAATGATGTAACACATTCAAAATCTATTGTTTCCTCGTCTATTGTTAGTACCCCAGCCTCGAACACAGAGACGTTGAATACAGTTAGATGTTGACTGAAATTGAGTCAGCTGAGATATTAGCTACAAAAATTTTATTGGCCAAGAGCGTTAAATTACCGACCTAATCGATAATTTTACTGTTGCATAACGTGTTTAAGTTGCAAAAAGTGTGTAAGTACTGGTAAGTACTAGTATATGTATGTATGTATGATTTGAGCGCTTAGCGGATATGTATAGGCAACCCGTCGTAATTCTGATGTCGTGCCAGTTGCCTATACGCGAAGCTTTCGCTTATTTTAATGCCTGCTACTTTCCCAAGTAAATTTCTTCGGTTCTAGTTCTAGTATATGTGGTTCTAGTAATTAATTAATGTTGCGTTTAAGACATGTATTTTTAATTTACAAAAAAATTTTTATATATTTTTTTTTTATAATTTTAACTCTAACATACATTTTGATTTAAATCATCAATCTGGACTAAACCACCTGCGCCGGTAATAATTTTGCCCTAATTGGTGCGCTCAGTGAACAAAACCTGACTCATTCCTATTGTCTAAAGTACACCGACTTGTCTATGTAAAAGAGTCCACCAACGTATTCTTCGCTCATACGTGTAAGACAAGGGGACTACCTGTAAATTCATGGGTCAGTGAACACCGGAAGCAATAATTAAAGCAGAGTCTCAAATCGACATGCTTCCGCTTGACGCCGATTAGCGGGCGGGCCATTAAAACCCTCAAAAAGATGGAAAGGGATGATTGATGGCTTATAGGAAGCTTTTAAGGACGAAAAGTGGAAACTATACGACAGAGAAGTGGAGACTATAGTCTATAGTCATATATGAAGTACAGGAAGTTTGGTTTAAAAATGTTAGGCTAATATTTACGGGTCCTAAGTGTGAAGTGTCTCTTCCTCTGTGTCTCACTCTGTTTATATACGCACTTGAAAATATATATTTATATATATATTATATGTGTAAATATTATATATCTATAGGGAATAGATATATAAACATATGTATATAGATATAGACATATACATAGACTGAATAGATATATATATATTCATACTTGCTCAAGACCCAAGGCTTAAGAACATCCATAATTGAATACTCCTCATTCTAGAGTGTGAGAAATTCTAGGCGAGACATTCTAGGCGAGCCACTCCTAATGGCCCGACCATCCTTAAGGCGAGTTGTTTGGAAAACTGATTTAAATTTCAACAATTTGCCATTCTCATCCATATAAAATATCGCGTTAGAATATCAAAAGGAGATGCGATTCCTTAAAGAGTACCGAAGCCTCAACGGACAATAAACATCGAAGATTGAAAAAAGAAATAAAGCGATTATATCAATGATGGCGACGCTATAGTAGCAATAATGATCGTCTCATGTTAGAATCTCTTAATTGGAGGTTTGCAAAAGACGAAGAAGGAACTGGTTTACTTTGCCTTTGCCGAGGAATGCCGTCGATATTGGTCCACATATGCAATAACCATATTTATGTTTAATAGCTCGACTGTCATCTGTAACAAGTCCCTTCAGGTGGATAATCTGTGTTGAAAGTTCAAGTTCTTGTTTTTCACTTGGTGATTTTGTGTTGGTAGTACTGTTGAAGCTCTTCTGTCAGAGTCGTTCTGTTAGAATTCTTCTGTTAGAGTTCTTCTGTGAGAGTACTTCTGCTAGAGTACTTCTGATAGAGTTCTTCGGTTAGAATTCTTCTGTTAGAGTTCTTCTATGAGAGTACTTCTATGAGAGTACTTCTGTTAGAGTTCTTCTATTAGAGTTCTTCTGATAGTGTTCTTCTGTTAGAGTTCTTCTGATAGTGTTCTTCTGTTAGAGTTCTTCTGTGAGAGCCCTTCTGTTAGAGTTTTTTTGTTAGGGTTCTTCTGTTAGAATTCTTCTGTTAGAGTTCTTTTGTGAGAGTACTTCTGTTAGAGTTCTTCTGTGAAAGTTTTTCTGTTAGAATTCTTCTGGTATTGTTCTTCTGTTAGACTTCTTCTGTGAGAGTCCTTCTGTTAGAGTTCTTCTATTAGAATTCTTCTATTATAGTTCTTTTGGTAGAATTCTTTTATTATAGTTCTTCTCTTAGAATTCTTCTGTTCGTTTGGTAAAGTTCGTCTTCTATTGAAATGGTTCTTCAGCTAGTCTACTTCTTGAGTCAGAATAGTTGTTAGTTACACCACTGCACACCTTACAATCAGTGGCGAACAAAGTTGGTACCACGGAGATCGTTGCTCTATATTTATTTATTTCTTTAATAATGGAAGAGAAGTTCTCAAGAGGAGGCGAGTTCACATGAGCACCAACCCGAGTTGATACGCACCGGCGAGCTTTCCCACATTTTTCCTCCTCTCTTGTAAGATTATGTTCATTTGCATTATATTCAAATGAGGCGAATTAAACGCTTCGATCGCAACCTCGCCGTAATCCAATTCGCCTCTTGAACCTGCGTGTCATTGGTTTTGCTGCTAAAAAATGTTTTCATTACAACTGGAGTGGATTACACCATTAGATGAACAGATTGTAAGCATGTGCAACAGATACTTCATAAAAACTGAACTTTAAAAACTTTGGTTTAAAAACTATGGTTTAGAAACTATGCTTTAAAAACTATGCATTAAAAACTATGCTTTAAAAACTATGCTTTAAAAATTATGCTTTAAAAATTATGCTTTAAAAACTATGCTTTAAAAACTATACTTTAAAAACTATGCTTTAAATACTATGTTTTAAAAAGAAAAGGATTAGTTTCTAACAGTTTATTTCCATGCTGGGAATCGTCTCTCAGAGATGTAGATTCTACATTTTAGGCGACAATAAAAGGATAGATAAAAGTGTCTTACCATGAAAGTATCTCAACATAAAAGTATCTCAACATAAATCGACACCAACGATAGCCATCAGCATGTTAGCCAAAGAACCATAATGCACCACCTGGTGTCATCTTTCAAGAAAAGAGGATATCCTCTGAACAAGTGGTTGATCAAGCGGCGAGCCGAAAGGGTTATTTGAAGGATGACTAATCTCCTTAATTAAACTTCAAATAATTTCGCCTTGCTTCGAGTAACTCGGCCGAAGATGATCAGACTAAGATGGTTAACCTGAGTTGGTTACCCTGAGTTGGTTACCCAGACTTGGTTAGCCAGAGTCACATAAGCAGAGTTGGTTTTTAGTCAAAACCGTGACAAATTCGCTGATACACTTCATGAAAAAGTTAATTAACAATTAATTCCCCATCGCAAAGTTAAGGACATTAATATTCTCAAGGCTGAAAACAGCAGCTGTTACGCGAACAAATCGCACGAAGGAAGAAATCCTTCAGCAGGACTTTTTCGACAAGGATCATGAAAATGCATGAAAAGGAGCGACGCGTGAAAACTGCAATTAGACGTAATTAGAACTTCTTAAGGCGACCCTACCCGCCAGAGTATTATTAGTTGGTGCAGCTACCTTAATAACTAGTTCTTCTTTGATTTTTTGTTTGGATTGAAGACGAAGAATGCGGATCAGGCTTAAGGTAGCACAGATTACAGAGACCCGCCTGCTAGCGCATCGGTGTCTTGTATAACAAGTTTTCTACCTATTTATAATCTTTCTTATTTTTATTTTAACTAATTGCAAGAAGAATCGTGGGGACTTATCGAGCAGTGGTGAAGAAAAACTTAATCTGTCTTTTGTTCGTTGTCATCGACTTACTTCAAGATAAAAAAAACAAATAAAAAGTGATGGCAGGTATATAAAGCGAAGAATATGACACGAAGAATATGACACGAAGAATATGACACGAAGAATATGACACGAAGAATATGACACGAAGAATATGAAGCCAAGAATATGAAGCCAAGAATATGAAGCCAAGAATATGAAGCGAAGAATATCAAGCCAAGAATATCAAGCCAAGAATATTAAGCCAAGAATATTAAGCCAAGAATATCAAGCCAAGAATATGATGCCAAGAATATCAAGCCAAGAATATGGTGCCAAGAATATGATACCAAGAATATGATACCAAGAATACGATACCAAGAATACGATACCAAGACTATAGTGCTAAGAATAAGATGATGCATCATCCTCGAATCAGGCCGTAATGTCTTGATGTTACACTCGATGATTACATTGAACAAAAAAGGACGTTAAACCGTGATGCATTAGGTTGTTCTTCCCTCCGAAGAACTGGTTGTTCACATATAGCCCGCCAAGCAGTGAGGCCATCCAGCAAGAAGTGAAGACCCGCTCGCATGGTCGAAGGCCAAGCGTGTGCTGCATGCCCGTGAAAGGAAGAAAACCCGAAGGGGTTATAAGCCAACAACAAAACCCATGTCTACCATGGTAAACCATGCATGCATTATTCGGTTCCTCGACTTCCCTTCTAATCTCTTCGGCAGGTTGATTTTGTTCGCCGATGTGCTCCACTTGTGCAGGTGCACAAAAACGAAGAGACCCGCGAAGAAAAACTGCAATTGGCGGCTTTGGCCAATTCTCAAAGCTCTGATGGCCAATTATCAAAGCAATCTTCTCTAGCGTGTGCACCTTGCGAAATTTTAAAATTCAAATCGCAGGATGGGGCTCATTAAGACCAATCGTTTTTGGTCGCCGAAATGGTTCTTCTTGTAAAAAATGGTTCTTCTTGTAAAAATGATTCTTCATGGCAAAAATGATAATTCTTCTAAAAAATAATAATTCATGCCAAAAATAATAATTCATGCCAAAAATAATAATTCTTGTCAAAAATAATAATTCATGCCAAAAATAATAATTCATGCCAAAAATAATAATTCTTGTCAAAAATAATAATTCATGCCAAAAATAATAATTCTTGTCAAAAATAATAATCCATGTTAAAAATAATAATCCATGTCAAAAATAATAATCCATGTCAAAAATAATAATTCATGTAAATGATGATAATTCATCCTGATAGAAAATGATTCTTAATTGGGAAAAGTGATTCTTAAGAAGCAGTCAGTTCTTAGAAGTTCTCTTCCTATGTTTACCATGAGACATATTAGTTCGTTGTGTATAACTAATTGTTCTAACTTTTCTACCAATACACCCACAACGATAAGCAAACAAGTATTACTAATCGCGACAATGCAATAAATTGAAATTTACCAGTCGCGATAATGCCTATGAAATAAATAATAAAGACCTGCAAACCATAAAGACCTGTAAACAATAAAGACCTGTAAACAATAAATACCTGTAAACAATAAAGACCTTCGATCTACCCAAGAAAGTAAGGGGCACGACAATACCCTATTACGGCTTATCTCAAACAAAGCAATTGCTCAAAGATTATTTTTATGTGCGTAGACCGGAGTAACGGCGACACAACGAAGAACAATCGTTGAAGTTGGTTTTTACCGAATGCACGAAGATCATAAATCGGTTTCTGAGTCTTTATCGCGGTCCGCTCGAGCGGTCTTCATTTTTAGCACTCAATCGGAGGAGTTCCCATCGCACCAGAAGACAATGAGAGAGGAAACGGGCAATTTCATAGTTTTTGGTTAGGTGTTGGATACACCATGGGAATCGCAATCAAAACATTATCACCTGGTATCTGGTGATAGGAAGCCAAGCATTACATTGATTCTTTTCGGAGATACACGTACGTATGGTATCAAAAGTTTATTCGCCGCTCTGCGGAAGCAGAATCTTATCTTCGAGAGAAATTCAGGTAGCTATTGTCTTGCCTGTTTAAGAATGAATGTTTGTGATTAATTAGCGGTCAAAACCATGCATTTATGTTTTTGCCAAATATTTATACCAAAATCGTTATCATGTTTTATGTATATTAACTTTGGTATACCAAAGACTAACTAATACCTATTAGTCAAAAACCACTATAGACTTATTGGCTAAATCTCTACTGGTGTCTCAATAACCAAAGTTTGCATGCCAAAAA
Organism: Quadriops clusia; assembly: GCA_033557875.1. Lineage (NCBI taxonomy): Eukaryota > Metazoa > Arthropoda > Insecta > Coleoptera > Hydrophilidae > Quadriops > Quadriops clusia. The sequence continues at coordinate 6,787 of JAWQRP010000011.1, read as the reverse complement.
TAGACTTGATGATGATGATGGTAGGCAAGTAAATTTCCTAAAATATAAGCGGGCCAAATCGTGTTTTTTATAACTGAGTATTTTTTCTTAAATGAGTATTTTTTTCTTAAATGAGTATTATTTTCTTAAATGAGTATTATTTTCTTAAATGAGAATTTTTTTCTTAAATGAGTATTTTTTCTTAAATGAGTATTTTTTCTTAAATGAGTATTATTTTCTTAAATGAGTATTTTTTTCTTAAATGAGTATTTTTTTCTTAAATGAGTATTTTTTCTTAAATGAGTATTTTTTTTCTTAAATGAGTATTTTTTCTTAAATGAGTATTTTTTTCTTTAAAGAATAACTCTTTCCTAAAAGAGTAATTCAGTCATTTACATAAATTATGTTAAATTACATAAAATATGCTAAATTTGTATCGCGTTGCCGCATTTTTTGCGAAACCTGTAATTCCGAGCGATGTAAAATTCTGATGCCCTTCGCTACAGCGATTAATCGCATGGATGGAGGAAAGTGTGATAACGTGCCACTTTCAAGGATAAAGCCACTACCATAAAGACTCGTTACATTAATGATATGAGGAGACAGCGGCCACAGAAGTTTATGTGCATACGTAACTAACTGCTTAATGGTAATCTCTAGCTGTAAATTACAATCAACTATGGTTTTATAATCGAGTTGGTCATTTTTCTAGCTTGGGATTGTTCGAGCCTTGGAATGCTTAGGCTTAGAATTGATTAGGTTTTAGGCTTGAGATTGGTTAGGCTTAGGATTGGTCAGGCTTGGGATTGGTCAGGCTTGGGATTGGTCAGGCTTGAAATTGACCAGGATTGGGATTGGCTAGACTAGGAAGTGACAAGTTTGAGATTGGCTAGACTAGAAAGTGACAATTTTTGGATTGGTTAGACTAGGAAGTGACAAGCTTCGGATTGGCTAGGCTAAGAAGAGACAAGCTTTGGATTGCCTGGGCTAGGTACTACAAGTTTGGGAATGACCAGGCTTGAAATTAGTATTGCTCAAGATTAAAATTTTTAATCTTCGTTTAAGCAATTAGTGACTCCTTGAGTAGTCGCGCTTCTAACTTACTAACCATTTAAGCAGGAACGACCAAAAGCAAAGTACCACAAATCTTCCTCTTCGATTCAACAGTCATCAGGAAATTTCGGGTGGCCACCATTAGCATATCCCGAAGACTGGTCTTTAATTCTACGTTAATAATTGAGTGTGAGCCCGCGTGTGAGGTCACGAAGATCGACGCCAGATCAAAGAGCATCTTTGGCAAGATCCTCGTCCTCTCGCCTGAATCTAGTGGAAAGTTGAACGCCCGGTGACATCCATTTTAGATGCGTGCTTTTGCCGGAGGCTATCTTCCAATCCTTGCTTCTTCTCGATGCTGGTTATTATGGAATAATTTCATAGGAATGCCAATTGAAGCAATAAGAACAAGGGCAATGGAAAACAGTGGCACGTGCATTGGAGCATGGTCATTAGCGATCCAGCGGGCTCTTCGAGGAGTCCTTCGCCAATTAAAACCAAGTTGCTCTCTTTACTTTGCTTCTATACTTTCAACAATGTTTATTTGCTTCGTATAAAAACTTGCTATAAATACTTAATTGGTCTTTTTTGTCTATAGACTATACTGAACTTAATATAGGTATATACAGTAAATATAGGTACGTATATACAGTAGTACTCCATTTATCACACAATTGATGTTTGTCAGACCTGATGCGTATAAGTAGAAATTCGGATAAACGAATCAATCAAAACAGATTGTCGTAGATCTTTGGTACGTCTTCACTCCTTTAACTATCTTATTTCTTTAACTGTCTTATTTAAAGCCCTATAGATCTTTGGTACGTCTTTATTCCTTTAACTGTCTTATTCTTTAACTGTCTTATTTCTTTAACTGTCTTATTTCTTTAACTGTTTTATTTAAAGCCCTAGATCTTTGGTACGTCTTCACTCCTTTAAGTGTCTTATTTCTTTAACTGTCTTATTTAAAGTCCTAGATCTTTGGTACGTCTTCAGTCCTTTGACTATCTTATTTAAAGTCCCTAGCTGTTTGGTAGGTCTTTAATCTTTTAACTTCGTTTGCTATAAAAATTAATTGAATTCTTTAAGGCATAAAATTATTATATCTATCTTTCTATATAATTTATAATAATAATGATGATAATAATAATAGTAATGATAATAATAATAATAATAATAATAATAATAGTAATGATAATAATAATAATAATAATAGTAATGATAATAATAATAATAGTAATGATAATAATAATAATAGTAATGATAATAATAATAATAATGATAATAAATTAGGAATGATTGTTAATTTCTATTGAACATAAATCAAATTATTAGCGTATGTGAGTCGTGCGAGCCGGAACACATAAGCAATATACAAATACTAGCTTACGTGAATAGATTTTATTGCCTCAGATAATAGAACCGTGCGTGTATTATGGAGTTATTTTTAATTTATTTGTCCAATCATTAATGCCTGTCCAGCTAGTTTATTATTACTTATTATTAATATTCTTCCACTGGCACGTTCAATGGCGCAGAAGCTTTAACCATGTAATTAAACCACTATACGATGTAATTAATAATATTTTTTTAAAGTTACTTTCATGTGGAGATTGTGAAATTTTGACCCCGCGTTCTATTTGTTAGAATACTCATTTTTATTCAGATTTGTTTTTATTTCTTCTCAGTTAAGTAAATTAAACCTGCCAAAATTATTAAAGATGTTAAATTATCAAAGATGTTAAATTGCCGAAGATGTTAAATTATCAAAGATGTTAAATTATGAAAGATGTTAAATTATGAAAGATGTTAAATTACCTAATGGTTCTCGCGGTAATCGATTTGGGTCCTCGGGCATCAACGAAACTCATTAGTAATTTTCAAAATTGACCTGACTTGCCGTAAAATCGATTAAGGGCCATCCAAGAAATTGGCCATGGAAACAATTTTAAACCTATTAGTAGCTATTACAAAAACAATAAACAATGGCTTTCTTTCAATAATAATAATAATAATCTCTTGGCCGTGATTTGTTTATATCAAAGTGTGTTTGTTATTGTATATGTATGTATATTATTGTGTATGCATATTTCTGTATATGTATATTTTTCTATAAACATATTATTGTATATGCATTCTCTGGTTAACCAAACAAAAAATCCATGCCTGTACATACGCTGCTTGTATATTGTTACCGCCATTATTAATTAGTTTAGGAAGGACGCCAACTAGCTGGAATTCGAATTATGCATAGAACGGGTCACTGGGCATAAGGAATGGATTAGATATGAGGAATGGATAATGATAATGAAATTATCGCGCAAGGCCTCCCGAGATGTATTAAACATCAAGCGATTAATTGCTACATTAGGAAACTGTGTTTTGAAACCCTGAAATTGTATAAGTCTGCAGGTGTTCTCCAGCAATGTCTTTCCGTCGAGGTAACTATCTGGCTTTAGAAAGAATAATAATGGCAAGAACGTATCATTTGCATTCTTGGACGATAACTATCTAATACGGCAATCAGTAAATAATCTTATAGGTAAATAAATGAACGAATAAATAAATAAATAAACAAATGAGACCGTGAACAAATGAGTAAATAAACAAATGAGTCAACAAATAAATGAGTAAATAAACAAATGAGAAATAAACAAATGAATTAACAAACAAATGAGTCGGCAAACAAATGAGTAAATAATCAAATGAGTAAATAAACAAATGAGTAAATAGACAAATGAGTAAATAAACAAATGAGTAAATAAACAAATGATTAAATAAACAAATGAGTCAACAAACAAATGAGTAAATAAACAAATGATTAAATAAACAAATAAGCAAACAAACAAAGAAATAAATATGTGTAAACAGAAGGCAGTAGTTCGAGTCAATAAAAACCAAAGCACGCGCTCTAATCACCAACTTCCACTTTCAGGTGAATAATTTATTAATAATGTCTATCACAAAAAATAAATGACCGTGATTGCGACCGTCGCGTCTAATCCAAAGGAACCGATAAAAGTTGAATGGAACCGAACGGATTATGATAGAACCATCTGAAGCATAGCGATGGTTTCCGGCGTCAATAATTTTTTATTGAAAGGAAACTACGGGCGACATCTCAATAAAGTTTTGAAATATGTAATTGATTAGGGAAGGAAACCGTCAATAATGGTTCTTGTTCTTGAGGATTTGCACCGAGAGCCGACGTAATTCGACTTCCTTTCGCATCTTTCTGATGGTTAAAGTTGTAGTTCCTCTTCTATGCAGTTTATCATTTTATATCTGAGTTTTTGTTTTATATTTGCTTTTTTCATATTTTACCTGTTTCATATTTTATTTAATTTCGTATTTTATTTTATTTCATATTTTATTTTCTTTCATATTTTATTTTATTTCATATTTTATTTTATTTCATATTTTATTTTATTTCATATTTTATTTCATATTTTATTTTATTTCATATTTTATTTGATTTCATATTTTATTTTATTTCGTATTTTATTTTATTTCATATTTTATTTTCTTTCATATTTTATTTTATTTCATACTTTATTTTATATTCTATTGTATATTTTACGTCATACTTTATTTTATGTTACCTCTGCTCTATCTTATACAACATTTTCTCCTTATTTATTTTCTATTTAATTTCTATTTCGTACACACCGAAAATCACTAGATTTGATATACTAAACTTGAGTGTCTCAACCTAATCTAACTTAAATTACCCCGAACTTAAATGCGTCTGGTGAAAGTTCTTGAGCTTAAGCGTGCTTTAATAACAATTAAGGCAATTGAAGCGATCTGAAGAATGTCGTGAAGGCTTTATAAGCGCTCAGAGTAAATGCCCATAACGGATAGGTCGTTGCGCAAGAAGGAAGAAATATTTTCGTGGATCCCTTAGGACTTGAGATTTGTGATCCATAATGATCTTTTCGTCATCCGACTCACACATGCGTTTAGTAGATAGCTCTTACAAAAAGTGTGGAAAATAATCGCCGCCTCGATCTAACCTATGGTTTGGGCTTATTATCTAAGAGATAATGAGGGCTGGGCTCGAATTTCGGAGCTGTTATTATCTGGAAGGCATGTTCCTCAGGATGTAATTTTCGATTATATGAATCATGTGGATTTGGGGTTATGTATACAGAACAGATATATTTGGGTAATTTTATTCTACAGCTCTTCACTTGTTTTCGTCACTTCTTGAGTTATTATCCCTTGCTTCTTCACTACTTATTATCCCTTACTTCTTCACTACTTATTTACCCTTACTTCTTCACTACTTATTTACCCTTACTTCTTCACTACTTATTATCCCATACTTTATGTCTTATTATCCTGTACACTATGAAATAGAATAAGGCACCAAGTTGTGAGACAAAATAAAAATTTGTTTGTAATGTGACAGGAATTAGCCGCGTGCCTCCGCCAATTGTGCAGGTATAGGAGTTTTACTATAGATTTGAGCGAACATTAATTTGAAGAAAAGTAAAATCAAACGAAGTAACATGAAGTGAAATGAAATAAAATAAAGTAAATTACTTATTATTGCAAAGATATTATCCTCATACACGGAAAAACAAAAACTGAATCATTAGCAATTGTAAAACACCTCATAACAATCGCTAACTACAAAACTGTTAATTACCGAGAACGTTAATTTTCGCGAACGAAACAATATAACAATATTTCTTGAGCATCATCTTCCTATCGCTAAACGGCGTTCTGCTTTATGACTTTCCGTCGCGCTCGAAAAAACTCGCGGGTTCTCACCATCTCTTCTTCTTAGCCCGCTAACCCATACTACACTGACGCCTGCTTGATTCTCGCAGACGATTTAATTATGTCAAACAATTACCGGGCGCAATCCCTAGTTACCTGCTGGATAGCCGGTGTTGAGATATAGCCTTCTTGTAAATGCACATTCTTATAAATAATCATGATAAATAATTGTGATAAATAATTGTGATAAATAATGATGATAAATAATTATGATAAATAATTGTGATAAATATTCATGATAAAGAATCATGACGTCTTCCTATTATGAAATCCTCGCAAGGAGCCTAGACGCGAAAGAAATAACTGAGTTCCCACGCAGGGGAGCTGAACTTGTACGTAAGTACCTCTTGAATGCAGTAAAAAGTGCTACAATTTGAATTTATTACCTATGTTAATCATCCTAAAGCCTAAAAGCTAATAAGCAAAACTCCTGCATTACATAAACTCGATTTGCATTTATTCATTTTCATAAGTTGCACAATTGGTGGAGGCGCGCGTTAGATTCTCGTGTCTTAAATATTATGACGACTACTTTCATACTAGTTTGATATTATATTATTATTCTTTTGATATTATGCTATTATACATACTTTGATGTTAGAATAGTTTTAATTTAAACTATTTTCTTGATTTGAACCCATTTAGTTGTTTTACTAATATAATGATATAAGTATTTTTTGTACTTCAACTACTTATTTTATTTTTATTTCTAAAACACAAAACCGGTTTCGGGATTATATACCCATCATCAGTTGTTAACTACAAAAACATGAGTTATTAAATACATGTACAAATAAAATATTACTAATTGCTACTTACATCAAATTACATAACCATAATTTCACAAAAATTACTAAATATAACCTTTTAACATACTTAGGACCTATAACATATAAATTAGCAAATATTTTAAAAAGATACAACATCAACACTACTTTCCGCACAAATAATAATGTCAAACAACTGA
>JAWQRP010000010.1:0-63888 GCA_033557875.1 Quadriops clusia | reverse complement strand
CATTCTCCCTTACAAAACTCATTGATGTTCTTTAAAATGCGACTTTTTCATAGTGGCGCAACCATCAACGCACATTCACCATAGAAATCGCACTCCTTAAAATGGGAAAATTACCGACGGACGGACGGACGTACGTACGTACGTACGTTACAACGGCAATTATGTTTGTTGATTTTATTTGATGAAATTTAGACCGAAAGCCTTGATCATATCCTATTGCAGATTACTCTATCAGATGTGTGAGTGTGTGTGTGTGTGGGTGTGTGTGAGCTATATCAACCAAATTTGCAGAATTGAATCCCTAGCTACTACACAAGCAAACAATTCGCAAAATGATTCATTTTTAAAAGTCAAAGTTCATCTGATAACAACATTACTAATATTCAGGGAAATGATATTTTCAAAACTACAGTCGTTATTTAGTACAATTTTTTTAAAGATTTATTAATTTTTTTTTTGATAAGATAATAAATAAAGCAAATATTTTGATAGTTTGGGAAGGAAGCGAAAGTTTAGCAACTGGTAAAAGTTTGGCTTTAAGAAGAAAAATACATATATTAGCATCATTAAAGTCTACTTTACCCTTTAAATTTCATACTTAATTCAATCGATAACATCACAATATCAGTTCAATTTTTTTGACAAATAAACCAAATAACCTCAGTTTAGTTACTGTTATTCCATTCTTACTGTACCCATATGAACACAACAAACATCTTTGAAAAATGTTGTTTAGAGCCCAGCCCAGTAGAGTATTAATGTAAGAATTTGGGGTGCTAGTCAGGGCAAAGGGGTAGCGCCGATGGGGACAGGGGTTGCCGGGCTAATGTGCCCCCAGCTCCCAGCCAGCTGCCTGCCTGCACATCCCCGCGATGAGATTAATGGCGCCCAATTTGTTTGTCGTTTGTATACAAATTTCCTTGACTATTTTTGCCCCCAGAAGGGGGCGAGAGGGTGAGAATGACATCGTGCCGGCGGCAATTTAAAACTCTCAGTGCCGGTAATTATCGGACGGGGATTGCATGTGTTCCCAGCCCCAAGCGGCTATTACTACGCAATTATTGATGTTTTCCGACATTATTCAAAATGTTTAAGCGTGATAAGAGGCCATTTGTTTGAAATAGCGGCCTGCGCGCGCTATTCACTTTTTTATTTATTTAATTTTTTAGGGAATTGCTAGTCCTTGAGGGTACACACATTTACATTTACTACCATGAGGTTGGAAAGCCCTCAATCAAGGATATTGATTTTCTTGAAAATATAACCATGACTTAATAAAATAAGACCACATACGATATGTGATAATGCGATAATACGATATGTGATAATACGATATGTGATAATACGGACCAAAACTCCGATACGGACCAATCTCCGATACGGACCAGAAATTTTTTTCTCCTTGGTTTATGCACACATACGTACAGTCTATACGAATTTAAATTTAAATATGTTACTAGCAAGCGAATAAAAAATTATATATTGAAATTACCTTCACTGGCGATAGCGATCTTGCATCTGCCGTACATTATATTTCAATAAAAAGCGATCGAGACGCCCCCGAAAAAACGAGCGCCCTTAATCTGATCTAATAAAGTTGGGCGAAGGTAGAGGGCCCCACTGAACAATAGAATTCTGGGAGGAGATAACCGTTTCCGACTACATATAACTTTCGGTGAAATTAGACGTTTTACAAAAGAGTAGATCTAAGATATTGCAGTTTATACAAACCACGGCGCGCCGGGATATCTCCCACGTTTGCTCAAACTCCGGTTATAAATGTTTCTGATTCTGCGGGGATTTCAATTCAGGTTCCTAGTTACAACCGACCGTCCTTTTCCCGAAATCTTAAATTACCCTTTGCTGGCTCGTTAGCCGGTTTAGGCAAAACGAGCTGCCACATTGGTTAGATAATTTATATCATTATATTAGATAATTTATGTTTTCTCTAATAGCTTTTTTCATATATTTTTTTTCTAGAATAACTGTTTTTAATATATTTATCTCTAATAACTGTTTTTAATATATTTATCTCTAATAACTATTTTTAATATATATTTTTAATTTTATTTAAGAAAGTGGTTTTTTAAAGAAATGTAGAGATCAAGGGTCACCCTTGACTTCCGCTGCACTTTCTCCTAAATTTTCTAAATTCAAAACATCTTAATAATCCCGAACTTAATTAAATTAAACCAAAAGACAAGCGGCTCGAGACGGGGTATTAATAAGACACAATCAGAGCCTTAAGTAAAAACAAAGCGCGTTGAAAACCGCGCAACCCTTAACTAATGCCAGGGGGAGTTTGTTTCCCGGGGCAATTAATCATAGGAATAAATGGGCAAAAATCCCGAAATTACAAAACACTTGTCGGGGCGGAGTGTTCTGTGAAATACCTCGAGGCTCCGCCAAGTCACGTCCCCGCAAGAAAGCTAGCTTTATTTCGAAAGTGGCGGCTGTTTGCCCAGATGAATGGGCGCGTCCGCCAATTTTGCGTTTTAAATTGATTTCTTTACATTTCATTAAACCTCAGGAACTCTGGAGCTCGTCAAGTAACTCGATTTTAGTTCGGAAGTGCGTGCGATTTTTCAGGAGAAATTAAGCAGGCGGCTGGGGCCGAGGACGCTTCCAAAACTCTTACAAAGATGTGCCTTGAGCACTTTGTGCACTTTGAACCTTTTGCTAATATTTTGTATATATTTTTATTTATTTTTATTATTTTTTTATTAGAAGAAATAAGTGATTTAATTAAAAGTTATCATCATAAAAGTTATTCTGGAAATTTGTGCGAATATTTATACATACGTACTGGAATGTGCGATGGGTATGTGATGGCGAATTGATGTTAGGTATATACGTACACGTTATAAATTAATAAAATTGTCATTCGTTCGTTAACGATGTTTTCAATTATAAGTGGTAAATCCGCAAGGCCGTACATCCTCTACACGTGTAGATACATTATATATTATCAGGACAAGGGTGAATATTATAGGGGGTCATTTGCGTAATTCATGGCTACCATCCGTTATCTTGGGCTGCCATATTATGTAAGCGATAAATTGGACTTGATTTGTCGCGGCGTCATTTAGGTTAGCGGCGTTGGTTTATCGCTCAAATTGAGCCATAGATTTTGCACGGTCTGTCCATGAGAGCTTAGGGGAAAAAAGAATGAGAAGAATTTAAAGTTTAATGATTTGGTTTAGGTATACATTTCAACCACTTCTGTAGAAGATATTTTGAAGCATATATATATTTTTTATAAACTTATTAGAGATCATTCTCATATGACTGGTAGGTTTAGGGCTGCTAGCTGTGTTAATTGCAATTCGAATTATCGGGATAGTTACGTTTTCCATTGTCTTTCCTAATATTTCTTGATTCGATTGATATTGAAGTATGAATCGAATCAAGAAATATTAGGAAAGACAATGGAAAACGTAACTATACCGATAATTTGAATTGCAATTACGACAGCTAGCATCCCTAAGCCCACCAGGCATATGAGAATGATCTCTAAGTTTATAAACATATATATATATATATATACTAAAAATCATCTGTACTAGATATTATTTATAATGTTTCTTTAGTTTCGTTAAGATTACAAAACAAATGTACTGCTCTCTAAATGCGTTGGCAGAATAGAAAGTTATACAAGGATTACTTTAAGTACTCGTATTTAACTAACATGACTTCCGTTGCAATGTTGCAATTAACGAAATTAGTTCGCCATTCCAACAAACACCTACGAACTAGACAATCAATAAATAGCTGCGCATCGTTAGGTAGGATTCCTATCGGAGATGTTTCTCCCAACAATTCCCCCGGATTCAAATCTGCCGATCTGGTTAAGACGGTGGATGTAATCATGTTTTCAAATCAAATACTTCCCAACAAAGGAGGCTGTAAAAGAAAAGAGTCTTCTCTAAAAGCCTCCAGTAGAAAGAATAAAATTAATGCGCAGCAACAAAACAAATCGCATCATGTAAATAAGCTACTTGACTTCAATCCGACCCGTAGGCTTAAGCAAATCAACATATCAACAAGGTGTTCGTCCTCCTTTGCATCCCAGCAATTTCCTCTGCTGCTTTAATGACTTCTTTACGAAACCCTGGGGGGGCCTTCATTATGCATTTGGTCAATTTTGGTGAAATCTTAATTAAACTTGGAATTAAAACAAAGGACAATGAATAAAACGTATGGAAACGAAAACGAAACGAAACGAAACGAAACGAAACGAAAAGAAACGAAAAGAAACGAAACGAAACTAACCGAAACGCAGGGAAACGAAACTAAATAAATGGAAACAATACGAAACAAACAAAAAGAATAGAAACAAAAAGGAAATAAACAAAAAGGAAAGGACCAAAAAGGAAATGAACAAAAACGAAATTAACAAAAGACACAGGTACTAATTAAATTCACAGTTTTGAGGTCCGTTTAATCCTAACGAAGCTTTAATAAAGTTTCGCAATCACGAAGCGAGCGCACCGAAAATAAAATTAATAATAAATAGATGTGTTCAGATTGGAGCTCACAACGCGTTTACTCGAGCCATCGGGCCCTTATGACAGATCGAAGGAAGGCAAGAAGTAATATTGCCGTGTGTACTCTAAACGAAATCCTTGCAATATCCTCGATTCCCCGTAATATCTCAGTGTTTTTATAGAACTCTCGAATCAAGATGGGACTGAAAGCTCTTTGGTTTGCACGGGGGCGAATGTGCCGTATGCAACGGTGGCGCCCTCTTCTCCTGCATCTCTCCCCAGCCGCCTCGCTCTGGCTGAGCATATTTAATGTTCGGCTCAGAACTGTATTATGTATCTAGAAGAAACGAAATGCAAAACTTAAATTCGGCACATTTTATAATAAATTCATAACGAGGAAAATTTAATCTTCGCACTTTCTCCGGTATCTACAGTGTTTATTAACTCCTGAGAAAAGGTTTAAAGATTCAAAAGAACTGGGCGAGGATTAAGTCGTACACTCCCAAGGCTGCCCCAATTTTTTTTGGTTTGCCTGCTTTGGCCAACTTTCCTAATTCACTTAATTTCAAATTTCAAACAATTGTGGGCAATGTTTAAAAGAAATCATTTCGCTGCGAAGGGCTGAAAGAAAATGTCGGGTTAAGGGAATACAAACAAAGGTTACATTAAGCAAAGTCGCACAGGGCTTCGGTTTTATTACCTTAATTTAGCATCTAATACAATTTTACTTTATCACGTACTACTAATCATTTTGAGGCAATACTAATACCGACGTCTCTATAGCGCATTTTTACTTCTTTATGTACAATAATACACTGTTGCTTTAGTAACATTTCCTAGAGTTTATCGTTGGATAGTTTTTACAATATTTACAGGTGCATTCAGTCTTTTGCCGCACGATATGTCGTAGGTAAGTCTCTGTGGTTCTAAATCGTACTCAATCGTATTCAACCGTATTCAACCATATTTAACCGTATTTAACCGTATTCAACCGTATTTAACCGTATTCAACGTATTCAATCACTTTCAACGTATTCAACCACATTCTTCGTATTCAATGTATTCAACTTATTGAACGTTTTCACTTTGTATACGATCCACTAGTTCAGAACACTTCACGATGTGAATCACCTTAAACATATTCGTAGTAGAAGCACAAAGATGAGGAGGGGTCCAAAGGACAGGAACATCACCGATCGAGGCCCTTCGCTGAAAGCTCCAGGTGGCCCTCGGATCGAAGGAGGCGAAGTAAGGGTGTAATCCTCGTCGAAATCATAATCTGAAAAAGATATCCGAAAATTCGCTTTCACAGTTCCAACGTGGAGGTGCAAATTAAAGTTAATTTAAAATGGTGTTTTTACAGACCTGGATCGTTAATGTCTTCACCGCCTCCAGATATGACACGGTTCTCATCAGAGCCGCCTCTCTCCCTCCTCTCACCTCCCCTCACCCAGCCTAAACATAGAGCACTAGATCGGTCAAACTGTACTCTTCAAATAGACACATGCAGTAGCAAAAGTAAATGGCACCATAAAATTACATTACCAGCTTCTATAACACGTATACAGCAAAGTTATTTATTAAGCATGCAATAAAACTCGTTCGCCCGAGCCGCGCCACTCTCACAGAAATGGCAATAATAAGGAACAAAAATGGCATGCTTTACAACCAATAGAGTGAAATAAAACTGTTTTAAGGCCGAACGAAAAGTGTCCTACGTGTAATTCGCCTTCGTTTTACGTTCATAAGCATCATCACTTATCAAATATTCCGAGATGCAGGTTTACGATGAACGGAATTACTGAGAGCGACTTGGCAATGTTAGTCTTTGAATATACTGGACGTTCCATGATAGATATTTTTTATAATCTAGCTTCAATTTCGTTAAGATTACAAAAAAATTTGAAATGTGCTGCTCCCCAATATCGACCGGTTTGATGGCAATGATCACAAGGGTGGTGAATACTTGATTTGGCCGTCCATCCGTCATTGTATATATATATATATATTGCAGTATTAATCGAATCAAGCAATATTTGGAAAGACTATGGAAAATATAACTATCCCGATAATTCAAACTGCAAGTATCACAGCTAGCATAACTGTACCTACCAGGGATATGATAATGATCTCTAACCCTGCTCGTAAAATATCTATATATAACTGATAAAATTGAATGACTTTTTATCAATTATATGGAGATCATTGTCATCTGACCGGAAAAATTTGGGGAGCAGTGCATTGTTTTTATAATCTTAATGATATTGACACTAATAAAAAATAACACCCAGCTCTAGTAACTTATATATATATATATATATACATCAAAATAAGATTCATACCATTGATACCAATAGTAGAGTTAATAGCGGGTTCTAACTATATATATATATATATCCAATAAACATTTTTAAAAGATTGGTGCTAACAACAAAGTACTAAAGAAAAAAACGTGCCGTCGAGTCTGAATGCAAACTTAAAAACGACTTTATGCAAACTTAAACCAAATACCTTTTTTCTTAGGAGGCAAAGTTAAAAATTGTGTAGTAGTTTTGACAGCGATCGGGACGGGGATTTCTGCAAGTAAATTTTCCGGTTCTTTAGATATTATTATAATTTTATACACCAAATTTGTTATAAGAAAAAAACAACAGCAACGTTTCAACGTTTCCCAAACTCGCAACCGCGAACAAGTCAAGTAAGAATACTTTATTGGTGTCTCCTCAGCGAACATGCCATGTAAGTTTATGCAATATTAAAAGCTAATATCTACTACCTGGCGAATGAAGTTCGGCTGAAGCAAATAAAAAAGCAGCCCATTCATTTGCACAAATGTATATTCATGTACATTATCGTACCTTTCTTTTTCGGAGGCATTGTTAAGAAATGAGTGGTAGTTCTTACAGTTGTGGGAGCCGGGATTTCTGGAATTGCATCAACATAATGCAAAGTATTCAGCATAAATGAAAGTATTAAAAAAGTTGAAATGGAAATTTGCGAAACGTTTCCACATTTCAATAATTTTATACACAACTCTCGGCCCTTATCGCCGGTGAGTCTTCGCGGAATTAGCAGGGTACATTACCTTCGAGCTTGATAACGCCATCAGTCTCTCCTAGGGAGTTCTTCGCAACGCATTTGTAAGACCCGAAATCGGATGGACTCACATTACGGATTTTAAGCATCATATATTTCTTGTATCCACTGTCCATCGACACTGCTTCGTATTTGTCACCTGGAAAGAAAGAGAGCCGCTCTAAATCGTCCACTTTAGAGGAATGTTTTTTTGGATAAAAAATCACGGATTAGGAAAAAAATTGTGATTTAACCAGAGATAAGTTGTAAGTTAAACAGAGAGAAATTGTAACTAGAGATAAATCGTTACTAGAGATAAGTTGCAACTAGAGATAAATTGTAACTAGAGATAAATTATAACTTAACCAGGGATAAATAGTAACTTAACCAGGGATAAATAGTAACTTAACCAGGGATAAATAGTAACTTAACCAGAGAACATTTTATTGTCTTAGTGTGACAAGCAGGTAATTAAACGAACTACCGTTTTTTTGAACACAACTGTACAATGTCAACGACATAGCGAGTATTCCAGGTGCTAAGGTTTCACAAAGGCATTTTTATAATGAACCCTCGAAATCCAGGAATCTTGTTCCTTTCAGTAAAAGGAGAGCGAGCCAGTCAATTGCTCTCGAAATAATATTTGACTCAATATATCATCCGCCGGGGTGTTTTATTTCGGGGCCGCCGTGTAAATTACTCAAACAATTGTTAAGTAACTTTGTGAGGATGATTAACGATTCCTTTGATTTATACACAAACTATTGATCAATCACCGTGTGCGGGAACATGCAAGTCCACTTTGAGCAGTTCTTGAGCTTCACACTGGCGCCGCCCTCGCTTGTCAAGCAGCCGTTGACGTTCTTCAATTAACCGTCAATTAATTAATTGCTGCTCCGCTCTCCTCCTCTGTCTCTTTGGACTGGTAAATGCGATATCTTTGGCTCGAGTTTACTTTTTAGGGAGCCTTTAATTCGCCTCTACTGTTAAATTCGTTCGTGCCACTATTCCAGCCTCCGTTAGCTTAATTAGAATTTTTTGGGAGAACAGAGAGCAAAACAAATCCTTGTACATCGTTTGTGCAGCTTGTACTTTTGTAGTGCAGCTTGTACTTCTGTGGTGCAGCTTGTACTTCATAAAAATATCGATGGCAGATCTCGTTCTCTAGCAAGTGTACGTATATTATCTAGCCTACTATTGTCTAACACCCTATTATTTACCCTTCTATTATTTGGTCCACAAGTAAGTGAGTTTCGCCCCTGTTGCGAGGAATGTCCGCTTAATGCCAACACTCTGTAACGAAGTGGAAAATAGTTCTGCCTCAAAACTTCTGAGAGTTAGGAAGTTAACAAAGTCCATATATATGCAGATTTTTTATTCAGGTCTTTTTCGTATTCGTAACTAAACACGAACTAAGTTAAGTAGATAACTGTGCTGTACTTATTAAAGTTGGCTCCCCAATAGCAAGGTTTACAAAGTTAACGCGAATCTCGGGGAGATCATCAATTAACGCTCCTGAATAGTTTGAAAGATTAACTTTCGATAGCAAAGAAAATTACTTTGCATAGTTATTGGTAATCGAAATGTTTTCACCCCTGCGACATAATTCCTGAATACCATATAATCTATACTGCATAATTTTTTAACAAAAAACGGGCAACCGTTTTTTTTTTTCGTAATACTAGTACAAGTAATGCGGGTATTCAGTATATGAAATGTTTCTAATCAAGATATCAAAGGACTTTTAACTCGAGTGACATCACAAAAGAAAAAAGGTCTTTTGTGCGAATTAATTCGCAAAATACGGGATTTTAAGGTGTGTACGGATGTGTCTCTGGAATTCGCAGAAATTATCTGTGAGCGTCAATACGTCGGGACATTAGCATTCCATCAATATTAAGCCCTAATCCAGGGCTTGCTGCACCATTAGGGCACTTGAGCGATATTGCGGCAGCAACTATTAGCAAGTGCGCAAGGAATAATTCCGATTAGACATCAAATAGTTGGAAGTCGAGTTATTTTGCGAAACAGATTTAATTGAATAAATTCCGGGATCCGGATTTTAAGCGGTGCTGTGTCATTTTCGCCACATGAAGCTTTCAGCTCGAGTTTAGAGGCTGTTGGTTCATCATTTAATCCTTCGCGTGTTTCCTCTTTATTCGTTTCCTCTTTGTTTATTTCCTCTTTATTCGTTTCCTCTTTATTTGTATCCTGTTTACTTTTTTCCTTTTTGCTTGTAATCTTTTTACTTGTAATCTTTTTACTTGTTATCTTTTTACTTGTAATCTTTTTACTTGTAATTTTTTTACTTGTAATCTTTTTACTTGTATTCTGTTTACTTATTTCCTCTCTGTTTGTTTCTTGGTTATTTGTTTATATCTCATCGATATGTCGGGTCAACTTAAAACTCGATCACTAAAGCATCCTTTGCAAGTTCGTTTGCAACTTTTGCAGTTCGTATTTTTTCAGCCAGTTGAAAAATGTTTCAGTACTTTGGGCAAGTGTTTGCTTTCCATGACATTAGCGCAATATATTTTAATACAATTAAAGCAGAAAGGCCTGGGGGCATGTTAAACTTTGTTTGTACAACGACGAAAGTGCTGCACTCAACTGTAATTTCAGTGATTACAAATGAAATTGTTTTAGTGAAATTTTTATTCAGTACAACTAGCACTATTTGATCGAGGGAAACCGATCTGATCGAAAATATTATTTTTTACCGCAATACTGGTATCGTTGTGAAACCATTTCATTGATATCGAATGTAAGAGAGTAAAGAGATAAGAGAGCAGTACAACATTAACTACTTATGTAAAAAGCGGACCTATACTACTACCTGAGATGATCATATCTCCCCTCTCCGTCGTCCAGTAGTTTATCGACGTGGGGAAGGCTTCAGTGTGACATTCCAGAGCCACATCTTGACCTATATAAGCGCCTTCTAATTGATTGGGGATGGTCAGCATCGGGGGAACTGAAAGTTGCCCAAATTAACTAGTTATGATTAATTTATTGCAGCGTCGAGCACTCACATTGCACCTTCAGCGAAACCCTCTTGCTTATAGAAGGAGGGACGCCATTTGATGCTATGCACAGGTAATTAGCCATATGCAAACGGCTCACTTTGGTAATGAAGAGAACTTCCCCGTCCACCACGTTCACTGGAACATAAAACAAAGCATAAATCCTCATTGTGCTTAACGATATTATGAAGGTGCTTTAATTTATCGAGTGCTTCGTGTTTCGCCTCCCTGTTGAGACAAACTGTGCTATTTTACCCGACAACATTCATTTTACCATAAGCTATAAGAATTTAAAAATTTGTAACGTGTGTATATATATATATATATAATTTATATATATATATTTAAGTTAGAATAGGTTTTAGCGGGAATCAAGCCAAATAATTTTTTATATAAACTCACCTCACCTTTGGTGAAGAACGAACGAGAAGAAACAGGAAAAAAGAACGGTATAATGATGCAGGAAGATACGAAACGGGACGAGACGAGACAAGCAGAGATGGGACGAGACAGAAAGTGAACTGGGAACGATGACGGGATGGAAAATAAAGTAAAATAAAGTTAAATTAAATAAAATAAGTTAGAATTAAATTAAAATAAAACAGGGGATGGGTTTATACTAGAACGGGAACGCGGACTAAAACGGAAACGAGGACGGGAAGGAAAAAATAGTAAAAAAATAAAATTAAGCAAAATACGTACAGTTGGTCTAATAAATCTCCTTTACTTTAGTCTGGGTTTTAAGTAATAAAAAATTCTGAAATTCTTGTTCAGACACAAACTGTTATTCAAGCAAACAACAAAAAACCCTGGTTTCCTTGTTTCATTTATCCCAATGAATGCTAGATTATTTAAAAAAGTATACAAGCTACAAATTTAATTCATATCCTCGTGATTATCTCACTTTAACACATGTAATTCTGTGGTGAATGTATTGATGGTTGCTGAAAAAGTAATACGAATCGATGACTATTGAAGAGGAAAAATGATTTCCAAGCCAAAAGACATATTCCAAACATATTCCAAAAGACACATTTCAGTAATTTTTCGCGGATAATTTAGCGTAAGCCACATCAAGTTTCTCTTAATTAAAAATCCTCTGCGCTTTTCCAATTAGGCCACCGACCAAATAGATTAAAGCAAATGCTACATTGGTTAATAAATTAAAATGTCCGGAAGGCCGTTTTCCGATAAACCTTAATCTTCGTGTTTTTACAATAAATTTCTCCTTATTCAAAAAGTTTCCCTTCCAAGGGATTATTAGTCATTTTACACTAAAAGAGACAACTTTTTTTTTAACAAAAATTTAACTCCGTATTTCTCCTCGTATTTGTATTACCCTCACCTGTAGGCAAGAGACAGAACATTTAAACACTCACGCATGCATATGGTGTTTGCGTAATATCGTTAAAGCTCAGTCTAAACTTAACGCCAAACGCGATTACGTACGCACACTTTGCGCAACAAAAGGGCGCCAAGAACTGACTGTTGGGGTTGAAAATAATGGGCCACGTTTTCCAGAATTGCCCGTATAAAACGTAACCGATTAGCGGGGATTACGAAAGGAAATGACAGCCCTAGGAAATGTAGGTGTTTGTATTTCGTCTACCTACGCGATTTATTAAATTTACTCGCAAACTGAATTTTAATAGCGCCCTAACGCGTTCGCTTGTTGGCCTCTGAGCTTCTAGGGAGACCGAGAATCTCTGCGCTTGTCCCGTTATTGAGCTCATTTCTGAAATAAGTATTCCCGTTTTACGAGGACGGGGATGAACCTCGCACGCTCATAGTATATAGACTATATTCACAATTTGTGTACCTGCCCTCCACGGGGACCTAATCTGAAAATCGCGAATTGAATTTTTGCTAAAATAAACTATGAAGACGTTTTCCTTAAAAATTTCTATACAGCTCCACCGTAAACGGTGCACGTAAGCTAAAATATTTGAAGCAAACAAGGACTTTTAACATTTTCAGATGAAACAGTGAGCGCCTTGTGGCTAAAACAAAGTCACTTGCAAAATTTGCCTTTTAAATAATCGATTTAAAAATATGTTTTTAAAAGATCTGGTTATGGAGAAAAATTTTCGTCGCCAATTATAAGAATAAGTAACTATTTGTGCTAGTAGGGTAGTTACTTATAACAGCATAATTATTTCATATAGATGATGATTTCATATAGATGATTATTTCATATAGATGAGTATTTCATATAGATGATTATTTCATACAGCATGATTATTTCATATAGCATAGCAACATTTCAAACCATACATATTTATATTAATTAGCTGAACTAAATATTCAAGCAAGTGGACGATTCATTGTACAGGCAATCCAAAATCCAGTGACCCATTTTGTAGCGTAAATGATTAATTTGTTTTTAGAGCTTAATTAAAATTCCATTTCGCTTACCGGGGGTGTTTAATGATATTCAGCTAGGTCAATAAATAGAGACGTGAGACCTCTTTAACGTTAACGATCTGTACGTCCTGCGTTGCAGCTTTATTTTTACAGAATTACAGCTCGTTATAAAACAAAATTTATTTACATTAGCCGCTCGCAATTATAGGCCACAAAAAGCTAATAACTAATTGAACATGTTCGCCGAGTTTTATTATCAACGATTGCACAAATATTATCACTAGGCCAAAAATTCAGAGATAAAATGTTTTCCTATTAATTAGTGTCGTGTGCAAATTGAATGGCGCCAAACATAATTGGCTGTAAAACAAACACGAAAGTATTATTTTATATGAGGATGATTTATAATAAAGAATTCAAATGACGCGAACACTCGTATCATTCGCTGGCGGCGCGCGAAATTAATATTACATTGTGTTGGGGCGTTAATAAATTTGAAAGGATTTTTGTTGGGCTTTTTGGGACAACAAAATGTTGCGCTGCCGCCAAGTCGCTTGAGAGATATAAAATTTTATACGGTGGGAGTATCGATGGCGGTTTTATCAAAATGTTGCTTTTTAAACGCATATTATACGATTATTATTTGAAGGTCAGAAGAAATGTGCTGTATATATATATATTCTTACCAGCCTGATGTTTTAAATGAAACGTGGTTTTGGAATATCGGGTATAGGCTTGGATTTTCTGGCACTGGTTCATCGATGTGTTTGGGTTTTTGGTGATGGTTCTGGTTTCACTCAGTTGATTGTATTTCGTTCACCTGCTCGTTCATCTTGTACGTCTTTCCCACGTACCGCGCAACCTGAACCTAAAAGGCTAGCCAGATCCTATTCTTCCGTCAATGAATGGAATGTTGAGGAATTTGACCCATCATTGTTGCGAAATTCCTTGGTTACTCTACTGGCGGCGTCTCTCTGTCGCCAGACGTTTCCTCTTCAGAATGAGCGACCGATCGCGGTCCCCTTTTGTTTTTAATATCAAGCCCAATGTTTACATTAATCGATCTCGAAAAATGTATTGTATACAAAACAATTTTCCGTACAGATAACTGGGTCACTGCCATGATGTGCGATTTAGGTACAAGCAAAAACTAAGAGGATAATTACCGTTCTCTCCATTGTAGCGATAATTTTCGCCGTCTTCTCTCCTCCACATAACGTATGGCTCAGGATAACCGGTCGCTTTGCATGTTAGGCTAACATTTGTTGACTCCAGCACAACCATATCCGAGCTAGTTTCTCTATCTACTATAGTGGGTGGCACTGGAACATAATTCGCAACATAAATTTTTGTGGGAGAGGTCCCCTGCACATTAGTGCGACATGAAAAATGAAAGCGAATCAATTATTTATATAGAAGTAAAATAAACATATACGGCGGCCCATGTGGGAGCTTGGGCGGAATGAAATATGCAGAGATGTTATCGAATTTTGTATTTATAACAGTGTTTACAAAAATTTGCATTTAAGATGTTATTCTCTGCATATTTTTACATTTTAAGGGGGTCCGGGAATTTTTATGTTTCAGCTTCGCGCGGTAGTTTGTCCTGCTATTTTCATTAGATGCAAAAGAATTTACACGAAATTATTTCATCCCGGAACTCGCCAAGGTTGTAAAAACGTCGTTTCCGTCCTTTCGGGGGTAAGGTCTAACTAACCGGCGAATAAACCAATTAGTCGTCTCTGCCGTGAGAATTTTGCAAAAGATGTGTATTTCATTTGCGGTCTCTCTCGCCGGGCATTATTCTGTGCACAGAGTGCTTTCGTGGAAGGAGACGTCAACACTCCGCAACTTTAATTCAAATTTAAACTTGTTCACAAACTACCTTAATCAAATTAGGGCTGATATGTTCTCGATTAATGTTAATTTATTTTAGGGGATGAACTTTCTCGAGGATAGAAGGGTATTCGGAAATGGGTAACGGTGAAAGGTGGAGTATGTAACAGATCGAGGACAATGAAGGGCAATGATTTTAGTACATAATTTGTTGTGTACTTATTCTGATTATTCATTTTGTTCAAACAGTGAGATTAAACGTAAATTGTAACATAAGTGGATCAAATGTACGCGATCACTTTCTCCATGTAAACGGACGTTAACAAACTAGGTAATTGAAAGACACGAGAGGGCGCAATTACAGGAAAATTGTAGGATCATCTTATCTGGCAACTTTTACGAGATAGCATAAAATTCCGCTTACTCACCAACGACTTGCAGATAACCTTGCCGTGAACGCATGGGATCGGTATTCACTTGGCACATATACCATCCACGGTCGGCTTCTTGCACATTCTTTATATGTAAATACCAGGAACGGTGATCGTTGTAGCTTAGCGTTATCCTGGGGTTTTGCGTGATGACGTTGTGATGTATCGACAGGATTGTTTGGGTATCGACACGAACCCAGGCCACCTGAGAACAAAACAAATAAATGCTGATTGCTGGAATATTTTTGCGCAAACGTTAAATTAAGCTCGATATTTGTTCTGCGCCTCGCGAAGGTGAGGGATCAATCAATCATGCCGCGGAATACATGCAGAGTTCCGGTGCGTGTACTACCTTGCATAAATGTAATGAACATTACAAAGGTTTCTGTCTGTTTAGCTATATATATATATATATATATATATATATATATAATATATCATTCTCATATGCCTCGTATGTATAGTTATGCTAGCTGTGGCAATTGCAATTCAAATTATCGGGATAGTTACGTTTTCCATTGTCTTCCCAAATATTTCTTTATTCGATTAATACTTCAATATATATATGTATGGATTTATTTTCCCAACCTATTGAATAATTTATTTGTACTAGATAACAGGTTTGTAGGCTTAATAAAAGTCGTTTGCACTCCTTTTTATAACCTTATATTTCGGCAAATTTTCCTTGCCTTCATCAGAGGTCTGAAATTGTTACAAACTGTATCAGTTAGTGGGTAATGAATTAGTCTATTGTCTATCAAAATCTAAATCTACTTATACTTACATAAATTGTGCAAAATTAAGTTATTTCTTTGATCACGTTTTACGATGAGAACCACCATTTTATAACTACCACCTAACTTCATACATTCTAACAGGTGGTGTCAGGCGCCACATTTAAATTACCCTTCTTCTTCTTCTTGTAATAATCTACCAAATACACATACATTTGGCTTAAATTATCTTTCTTGCTATTCTTATTGTTGTTGTCGTCTACTTGTATGTAAAAAGATTCTAGAAACAGTCTTTTCATTAGATTTATTCCTTGTGTCAACACTTCTACGTCATCATGTAAAACTTTGTGTTTTGTCTCAAATATATGTTGTGCTAAAGCACAACGTTGTGGTTTGTGTATACTATCACTTCGATGTTGTGTGATCCTGTGTTTCAATTTCTGTTGAGTCATGCCAATATATCTCTTCTTACATTCACATGTAAGTCTGTAAACCACATCATGTCTGTATATTATTTTGTCTTTATCTTTGAATTTTGAAAAGAATTTTTTATCAAGTGTATTGGGATTATAATTGGCTATCACAATGTTCTGGTTATTTACAATACTTTTTATTTTAGGTGTTAAATCATTAATATATGTCAGTTTTTTGTATACTTTGTTCTCTATTTCATCTGTCTGTCTGTTTTCTTGTCTCCCATTGCTATTGTACAATATCTTTGCAATCATGCCTGGTGGATACCCATTACTGCGTAAGTATTTATTTAGTTTGTCTAAGTTTTGTCTTAGAAATGTAGGATGAACTATTCCTACTATTCTTCTTTTTAAGGCTTTTATCAAATTAATTTTTTGATTCAGCGGTTGATATGAATTAAAATTCATGAATCTACCAGAGCTGCTTGGTTTCTGATACCAATCTAATACTATCACGTTATCCTCAGTTTTTATTATTTTCGTGTCCAAAAATGGAACATACCCTTTTTCATCAGTTTCTAATGTGAATTGAATTTTGTTATGGAAGGAGTTTAAAGTTTCTAGCATTGCTTGTACTTTATCTGCCGGTAAGGTTGCAACGATATCGTCGACAAATTGGTATAAAATCGGAACACTGCAATTAATCTTGTGATATCGTTATATTCCTCCTGATTAAATCCCAATTTTGCCTGAATATGTCTAATAGCAAATCTCTTGGTATGTTCGTAAATAACGAAACTGGATACCACTTTGTATCCTTGCGGTATTGTTTTGTTGTTGACTTTCTCCGAAAATTGATAACTATCTTTAATCCTAAAAATGTTGTATTCTTCAAATGATTCTGATAATACATTTGCAAAAAATTTTGATAATGCAAAACTCGGTGACCCTCTACTCGACACTATCGGCCTTAAGGACTTTTCTTCTTTATGAATTTTCACCAAGCCATATAGCTTTGGTGGTGTCGATTTGTAAGTTGTTAATCTTTTTTGTAGTACATCATCTATAACTCCTTCACCGCCAAGTTTTCTAACATATTTATTGTTCAATATCTCAAAGAATGCTGTTGGATCCCTATTTAACCTCTTATCGTTGTATTGTCGTCAACTAGTTGAACTATCTTGTCTTTGTAATCTTCTTTCTCCATAATCACTGTACAATTACCTTTGTCTGCTTTTAGTATTAGTAACTCTTTGTTGTTGTTCAGAAACGTCTTGGTTTCTCTAGTGTACTTGTCTAATAAATCATTATCATCTTTGTTTTTATGTAAATAATTTGTAATCGTATTTATAATCCTATATATATATATATATATACTAGCTGACCCGGCGGACTTCGTACCGCCTAACAGTCAAAGAATGTCGTGTTACCTTTTAGCTGAACTAATTTAGGCTTTGATGAACGTAATACAATAATACAAAACAATATTAATATAGAAAACTATGTTTTTCAGGTTGGGATACACTCTGATTAATTTATTAATCGGATTTTCATTCAAGCACCTTGAATGAACCTAGCAGACCCGTCGTTCTTCGAACGACACTTTTGGGTAAATGGTCTTTTTAAAAGGGGCGTGTGTGAAATGTACATGGAGACAGTGGAAAATAATCAAACACATTGTTAGAATAAGAAGAATAGGTGACATATTTGATTTTCTTCTTCTTAACTAACTCTTAATGCCTTTCTCGTTTGACCCCGTCTCGTCCCGTCCCGTACCATTCCTTTATTTACTTTAATTTAATTTTTTTATTATTTTAAAATTTTATTTTACTTTATTTTCCTTTCCGTCATCGTTCTCGTTCCCGTTATAATTTCAGTTCGGTGTCCTTCCCTTATTTATTTTAATTTAATTCTAATTTATTTAATTTAATTTTATTTTATTTTCCTTCCCGTCGTCGTTCCCGGTTTAATTCCCGTTCCCGTTCTAGTCCCGTGTCCTTTCTTTATTTTATTTTAATTTTATTCTAATTTATTTTTTTTTAATTTATTTTATTTTATTTTCCTCCCCGTCGTCGTTCCCGGTTTAATTCCCGTTTCCGTTCTAGTCTCGTACCCTTTCTTTATTTCATTTTAATTTAATTCTAATTTTATTTTATTTTATTTTATTTTCCTTCCCGTCGTTGTTCCCGGTTTAATTCCTGTTCCCGTTCTAGTCCCGTACCCTTTATTTATTTTATTTTAATTTAATTCTAATTTATTTTATTTTATTTTATTTTCCTTCCCGTCGTCGTTCCCGGTTTAATTCCGGTTCCCGTTCTAGTCCCGTACCCTTTCTTTATTTTATTTTAATTTAATTCTAATTTATTTATTTTATTTATTTTTATTTTATTTTCCTTCCCGTCGTCGTTCCCGGTTTAATTCCCGTTCCCGTCCTAGTCCCGTACCCTTTCTTTATTTTAATTTAATTCTAATTTATTTTATTTATTTTATTTTATTTTCCTTCCCGTCATCGTTCCCGGTTTAATTCCCGTTCCCGTCCTAGTCCCGTACCCTTTCTTTATTTTATTTTAATTTAATTCTAATTTATTTTATTTATTTTTATTTTATTTTATTTTCCTTCCCGTCGTCGTTCCCGGTTTAATTCCCGTTCCCGTTCTAGTCTTGTACCCTTTCTTTATTTTATTTTAATTTAATTCTAATTTATTTAATTTAATTTTATTTCATTTTCCTTCCCGTCGACGTTCCCGGTTTAATTCCTGTTCCCGTTCTAATGGCATTCGACTTCGGTACATAATTAGATTCGCCATTGATTTAATTAAAATTTTCTAGGCATGAAATTCGCACAGTTAATTTTAGATACGCGTATCTACTTCGCGGCATCACTGTCCAACACATGAAATTGAACTTGAGAGACTGATGTTTAAAACGGTGATGTAAAGGTCGATTTCTGCTCGCTGCTTCCTCTAGCGTATGTAGCCGTCAGGTACATGGGCGTAATTGATTTCTTTTGGAATCTTAATTAGGCAGAATGGCAGTGATTTTATTTGTTTATTCAAAATGCCTTTTGAGCTAGACACATGTCGAGTATAATGGGTTTTAAACAATGTGTAGGACATTGCTTGATGGCTGTTCCAATTCGTGAAAATATTTGAATCGACTCTGATTAATTCAACTGTTAGTCATAGACTTAGGTCAGTCAAGTCACAGAAGTAACAATGTATACGTAAATACGAAGACAGGTCATCATGTTTTTATTCTTAATTTAGGTGTGACTAATAAACGAAAAACCACTCGTAGAACTTAGAAGTAGCGCTCTTGTTCATGTACCTATTTCAGTTATAATTAGTAGACATTTAAAATGAGTAAGAATTTACAATTTCGCGTCTTCTTATTCTGAGAATACTTGGACGCGTTTTAATGAACATTAAAGATGTCTATTTAAAGTTTGCAAGTTCAAATTGTTGTTTTTAGTTAATAAATTGCTTCAAATTCTTTTTTATTTCCATTCACTTATAAATGTTTATAAAGATTAAAAACATTTATTCATCTAATTCATAACTATTTATTATTGTTACATTATTGTAACGATGTATTAAGGATAATATTCTTCCTATAGCAGTAAGTACAGCTATTTCAGCACCGGTATTCCGAAGGTTTTAGAGTATATACAATAAAATAATTTTAATTTAGCTTACTCCAAGGTATAAATTAATGCTCTTAAAATAAATTTTACAATTTACTGCATCATCATGTTATATAATTTTCTTTCCTCCCAGCACAAACAATTGTTTTCTTTGAATTCAATAGTAAATTTCCTCCCACGCGTTTTTTCCTACTAAAATTATATATATATATATATATATATACATATAAGCTATGGAAAGTATTGCTAATTTTCCCTAAAGCCACGATAATATGACAATCTAATCGTTTTTAAGATCTACTCCACAAATGAGTAACTGCATTCTTGTTACACCTAATATTAGTAATTTACTTTTGATACATTTCTGTGATCATAACTTTCTATACCCTTTGTACTTTTTAATATCAATCTCAATTCTTATTATACTCTTATCTAGAAATAATTAGATCTAAATAAGACTGCTAATAATTACTAATTTCACAGTGAAATTAATTTGTCCGGAATTTGATGTTCCGCTTAGAAGATATATTTAAATTGAATGTGAAATATGAGGAACTGTTTAAAACTTTCACATGATGGAAATCTTAATCATGCAAAGTTTATTAAGAAAAATTAATAATGCATGCAACAAAAGCGTATTCTGCTATAAAGAATGTGGAAGTTTCTAACAAATATTAGGAGATTAAATTAGTTTTTCTTCTCTCAATGCATAATTATGACGCATCAAACTTCATAATAAAATATATCTACTAAGTAAGTGGTAATCCAAGTGATAATATTATGTATTAAAATTATGGATGAAAGGCTCATTATGCGTATTATTTATAATATCTTGCGTTTATTTTTTCGTCCTAGTTAATATCCGGGAGATACATGTATATTCCAGAACAGGAAGAAACTATTAACATATACATGACTAACTTATAATAATATTGTCACCGCCTGAAAATGAATTAGGCATTTTATTTACAGATAATAGTTTTTCCTTGTCAGCTTTAACAGAATTTGATTGTTTATCTTTTCATATATTTTTACATTAAATATATTTTAAATCGTTAAAACGATATAATGGATATTGCCCAATGTCTTTAAATCCGTTATGCAATAACCCTTTATTTGATATTAAACTATCAAATTATTAGTGCAACTTTTATATTCGTAGTAGACTTTTTTGTTATAGATAGTCGACACTATGTACATTACAAATAAACGGATTATAATAAATATTTCTGAGAAATAATTTTCAAATAAATTAAAAATAACAAAATACATTTTAAAAATTTTACATGAAACTTTACACCTAAACTTAATATTTATGACTACCCCTTCCTAATATTTTAATAAATAAAAACTTTTCATACAAGGTTTCCAGTTCACTGTAACTAAATTTGGAAGTGAACATGACATGGGGAATTTTTTCTACTAGTAAGAGGTTCCCATATGTAATGTACTTTTTTACCTCGCATTGTAAAATGTTATGGATTTACATAGTTATTTAAATTTTCACATTCACCCTATGGAAATATGTTCAAACTGGATTTTTTTATATTTTTAGGTAGCTGCTTAGATTCAAAACTGAAAACCTCAACACAAAGTACACAATATGGACAGGCACAGTAACCAAAATTTTGTACCAGCAAGGGGACGGCCTGTGTTAGCTCAAGATGCAGCAATGGCAAATGAATATTTCGAAAATTTTCTTGGCCAAACCACTCTTAAGGGCATCTTGGGCGTATATAGGCACATGTGTGAATTACTACACCTCAAACCCAATGTCTTTCCACTGTTTTATCCAAAATTAAGAGCCCACTTGACATCCTGGCGAGCCAAAGCTCTATGGAAAAAGTTTGACTTACGAGCCAACCATAAGTGCTATGGAAAAGGCAAAATGTGCACCAATACTAGAGTTCTCATCATTGGTGCTGGTCCATGTGGTTTGAGATCTGCCATCGAAGCACAGCTTTTAGGAGCTAAAGTGGTGAGTTCTGTTTAAAGTTAGATGGGAAGAAATTTTATACTGTTAATATTCGTACTAAATCACTGTCATTTAAATTGTAAGGTGGTTGTGGAGAAAAGGGATCGACTGTCAAGGAACAATGTCTTACACTTATGGCCTTTTGTAATTGAAGATCTTAGGGCCTTAGGAGCAAAGAAATTTTTTGGAAAATTTTGTGCAGGATCAATCGACCATATCAGCATTAGGCAACTGCAATGCATTCTTTTAAAGGTTGCACTTTTGCTTGGTGTGGAAATTCATACTGAAATTAGCTTTGAAAAGATCCTAGAACCCAGCAGTGAAGAGAGTAAGTTTATTACCATAAATGTTACTAAAATACTATTTTTAAACAATAACCTGCTAATTTTATTGATTAGAAACTGGTTGGAGAACTCAATGTAAACCCTTTGATCACCCTGTTTCCCAATACGAATTTGATGTGATTATTGGTGCTGATGGAAAGCGAAACACTTTACAAGGCTTTAAGCGAAAGGAATTTAGAGGCAAATTGGCAATTGCCATCACAGCAAACTTCCTAAATAAGAAGACTGAAGCTGAAGCACGTGTTGAAGAAATAAGCGGTGTTGCCTTCATTTTTAACCAAAAATTTTTTAAGGACTTGTACGCTGAAACTGGAATTGACTTAGAGAACATAGTGTACTATAAGGACGAAACACATTATTTTGTTATGACTGCCAAAAAGCAAAGCTTAATTGATAAAAGAGTAATAAAGCAAGATTTATCTGACACAGCAAAACTTTTAGCCCCAGACAACGTTAACAGGGAAGCACTAATGAATTATGCACGAGAAGCAGCTAATTTTAGTACTCATTACCAAATGCCCGATTTACAATTTGCTGTTAATCACTATGGTCAAGCAGATGTGGCTATGTTTGATTTCACGTCTATGTATGCAGCTGAGAATGCTTCAAGAATAACCGAGAGGCATGGATATAAGCTACTCTCGATATTAGTAGGAGATAGCCTGCTTGAACCATTTTGGCCTACAGGATCCGGTTGCGCTAGAGGATTTTTATCTTCATTGGATGCAGCATGGGCAATCCGAGCTTGGGGCTCAGGAACAATTCCATTGGAAGTCATTGCTGAAAGGGAATCCATATTTAGGTTATTAGCTCAAACAACACCGGAAAACTTAAACAAAGACTGGAAAAGTTACACATTAGACCCTTCAAGTAGATACCCTAACTTGAATAAGAACCTTCTTTCACCTCATCAGGTTGTAAGTCTTTACGATTGCGATAATCCGCTCAGCATTCAAGAACAAACAAGGATTCAGCCGGTTGTTGAAGTACCAAAAAAACGAAGAAGAAAAGGTAATGTTTTTTCTTTACAATTTACCATAACAGTTTAACTTAAGCACTAGTTCATCTTTTACTGGCAGAATAAGTTTAGATTTTCAGCACTAGTTTCTCAATACTCTTAAAACTTTTTTTTTAGATTCTCATGTGGATCAAGATACTTTGTTAACATGGGTACGCGAACAACTTCGAGATTACACCAATTTGGATGTAAAAGATATTCAAGCATCATTCAAAGATGGAAGAGCGTTATGTGCAATTATTCACCATTACAGACCTGATCTTATTGATTTCAATGCAATACAACCAGATAATGTTGTGGACAATAATCAACTAGCTTTTGACATATTGGAGAAAGAATTAGGTAAACTATTCTAAAAGCAATGTTGAAATGTAAAATGCAGTGAAAAATTTATCGTTCTAGGTGTATGTCCAGAAATGACGGGAGAAGAAATGGCGAAAATGGATACCCCTGATTTTCTCACAATGGCTAAGTATCTCACCAAAATTTACGATATCTTCCGATGTGAAATTCCACACATTAAACATCCTAAACTGGTAAGTCCTTTACTATTTTCTTTTGTATATGTAATCGTTTTCAGCACCTTAATTTTATCATTAATTTAGGTTATTGCTTCAAAGTGAGTACCAACTAAAATTAAGTCTACTCATCTTTTTTTTGGAGAATTATTGAGTTTTAGTTATTTAAATTTACATTTCAGGTTGGATATAAGCTTATGATATTGTTAGTGTACATAATTATTTTGATCTTTTTGGTAGTGGAAATGGTAAACTTTTTTATATATCTTCACAGTTTCTCGAGGAGGTATTAGAACAAATTTATAGTTCACCCTTAAAATTTGAATATGTAAATAATCTCTGAAAATAAAATGGAATAAATTCTATTTTTTTTTACTATAAAGTTAAGGACGAATAATTTACTTATTGGTGGTAGTATGTAAAAAATTCTCAACAAAAATACATAAAATCTAGAAAAAATAGATCCAACACCTTCAATTCTTTTCTAACCGTAGGTTTTCAACAGAATCGTATTATGTGCAGATCGTTTGGTTGTTTTTTCATCAATGCTTCTTCTTTAATATGTAAGTTGACCCCTTTGTATGGAATATTGATGCTTATGAAATTTTCAATCGAGAATTAGATATCAAATCCAATATTTCATATGATCCACTACTGAGGGGTTCAAATTAAAGGTTGTCTAATATTGTCCTTTATTTCTGTTAACAGTGTGTAAGAAAGCTAATTGAATTGTGGGAAAATTACATTCGCCAGTAACACATCTTTTGAATATTTCAATCCTTTGTGATTTCTGTGTTGGTACTACAGTGTCGGAAAAGTGATATTTTTGACTAAAAAGTTTCCTTTTAAATTTCCACTGAACATGAATTTTGTATTACGTTTTTAGGAACTAGCCTGTAAAAATTGATTTTTGATAGCTTATTTGCATTTCAGTAGTGTTCATAAAGTTAAAGAAAAGAACAGAATGTGTGCAACGATTCACAAGCGCACATTTGCACTATCAGCTGATGCTTGTGCCAATAATCAGACCAGTTGCCTTGGCAACCACACAACAAAAAGTGATTTTAACTAATTTATGTGCCAATGCACCCGTTCTATTTTCCTTTCTTTACTTTCGTTCACTTTACAT
This sequence comes from Quadriops clusia, assembly GCA_033557875.1. Taxonomy (NCBI): domain Eukaryota; kingdom Metazoa; phylum Arthropoda; class Insecta; order Coleoptera; family Hydrophilidae; genus Quadriops; species Quadriops clusia. The sequence continues at coordinate 38,898 of JAWQRP010000010.1, read as the reverse complement.
GTGAAGATGGTTTTATATTTCAGATAAAAATGAAACAACAATTACTAAATTTAATTTATTTTTATTAAGGTGCTGAAGATGTTTTTAATAATACATTGTAACCTATAACCCATTATCCTATAGAAAAATCCAATAACACCAGAAGTTTTAAAATCTGCAAAATTGCGACATGTTTCTTCTGAAACCATTAAGGTTTGCAAACCAATAATTGCGTCTCCCTTTAATTATTGGTTAGATGGATTAAATCCGAAGGTTCTTAGAAAATCTGGTAGTGAGAAAAGTATACATAGTGGAAGTAAAAATGAGAATGTTGTAGAAATTACTGTTGAAGATGGCTCATCACTTGTAACAGAACAGCTAGTTTTAGTTTTCAACGATAAGTCAGATACTGTTAACCCAAAAGACTCTGGAGACTCCAATCTAGTTAGAGAGTCTGGCGATACGTTAGTGAGTAATAATTCAACTCTAAAGGTAGTAAGCATTAAACTAATTGAATCTAGTAGTTCTGATACAATTGAATGTAAGAAACCATACCCCAATCGACCATTTGTAAGACAATGTAAATTAAAATCAGACATGAAACAAGAGGTTACACATAAAGAAGTTACAACTAGAGTGGCATCGTACAGAAAGCAATACAAAAAACCAGTACTCATAGATCCCACTTACAATGATATGACCTGGAAAAAGATGAGTGAGAGTGATGTTCAAACTTCTATAACTTCTTTGCCATTACCAGACATTGTAGTTAAATCCTATGAAAAGAATTCATCGGGAGACATAAAAGTAAATGAGATAAGTTATTGGGATAATGCAGACTATTTAGAAATAGCCCCTAGATATGTCACTTGTGTCGAAAAGAAAGAGCCGATATATATGGGTATGTATAAGGATGTGCATAAATATTAAAGTTCAATCCACGATCGCCAATCGATTCATTCAACTGCTCATTTTTAGTGTTAAGAAATCCACCAGGCTATGGCGATATAAAAAAAGTGATAGATATTAGGAAATGTCAACAAAGCAAATTTTGGGATGTAGACAAATTAACGTCATATTGTACTATGAGTAATCATAAGTTAATAGTTTCTCCAGAACAAACCTATCAACGGGTCCACGAATGGATTTCAAGTAGTAATTTTGAAAAAAATTTTGTATGCGGAGATAAAATTGATGATAAACCAGAAGATTTTAAAGTTGAAACGAACCTCATAGACAAACTTACTGATATAACATCTGTAACAAAACATTTAGAACAGCCACATCTTTGTAATCCGGAGCTAAAATTCGACGATGTGTGTAACCATCCTGAAGGGGAGCATTTCATAGATAGACATTCAATTTCACTGGAAAGTTCTATTTCGAACCTTGTTCAGACATTAAAAAATGATCCTAAAGTGTTTAGTAAAACAAATTTGCCTCCTTGGAATATTTATGAAAGTCGATTGAAGCCAAGAATTGATACCCAAAACTTTTCAGCAATTGTGGAAGAGGAAACAGTATGTCCTTTCATCATTTTTGCCCTACTTTATATTATCCTTACCATATGTATCTTTTTTACCTTTCATGATATTCTTGTAACTATCCTTTTTTCACCTTATTGAACACAATGCACATTGCTATTGAGGGAATAAAATTAGAGAATTCTGATTTACAGAGTACTACTATTATAAACCATTTTTACAAATTGCAAATCTTATTTTTAATTAAATAAAGTTGTTCATAATTTATAAAATAAGTAAAGAAATAATGTAATTTTAAAATAAATAAAATTTAAACTCTTATTTGTTAATTTATTTATTATTAAATTATGAACTGTGCTTTGTTATAGTTTAAATCTATAATTATTTACTATTACTTTTATAGTCTAGGTATTCAAAACTCTTAATATTAACTATTCTGTTATATAGCTTTTAATTTATTACTTTTCTATTCTCTATGTAGTTGTATTTTGATTCATTAATTAAAACTTCAATAAACCATATGTAATATTCATTTTCTTCATTTGGTTTTGAAAGTTTTAGGTTGATATTTTAATCTTTTTTTTCCCTTTTTTTAGGAATTATCAGAAATTAAAAGAAATGACAATAATTACAATATTCATCAGAGCAGTCATCACAGTAGCCAAAAGCATGAGAGGTCTGTTCCACATTCAAATAGTCTTACATCTACTGGTCGCCCTTCTGGTAGACACAGACGATATATGGAAACTTCGATATCTAATAGGTTGTCAAGCATTCAACCATCAGATAGAAAACCAAAGAAGCGACGAACGTTGGAAAGGATAGGAGCTTCAGTGGTAAGTTTTGACTATTATCAAATATGTGTTATGTGTATTTCATTTGTCTTTTATTCTTACTTTTTTTATACAAAGAGTATACTACTATGAACAATTTTCCTTACTTACTATCTTTGTACAAATCCCTATTTTATCATATACAATTTTATTTTAATAGTATCTTGTAAATATAATACTAAAATAATTGTATCAGTTATTAGGTATAATAGCATGGTCAGTGTTCAAGTACTTAAAAAAATGAAATGGTATGGCACTTAATGGGACATCAAAGAAGAACAACTTTGAAATTCTATTTTTTTTAACTTGACACAATGACTATTAAATGCACAATTTTATTTTAGTTTATATTTACAAACTTATTTTAATTTTTAGCTTGTTGTTTGGAAGCTGATTTATACAACTTTAAAGGAACCTACACACTAGATATTATAAAAATTAATTTTGCTCTGTTACAAAAGTAGCACAACGTACTAGGTTAAGAATTAAATAATTATGTTTATTTTATATATATTTGTAATACATATCTAATTTTCTTTATCTTTTCTCATTTGAATATTCTCTATCTCTTTCATTGGGCTGCGGAATAGTATTTAGTGTGAAGGTACTTTATGGTTCTGCTTGATATATTTATCTGCTTTACCTTGTTATGGTTTTCTTATCTTTGTTTACTCCTCTCATTCCTTTACCTAATAGTGTTAAGAAGTAACAAGTCATGTACAGCATCAAAGCCAAATAACTTTGTGTACACATCAAATTTAACATTATATGTAATATACAGCTGTATAATCCAAAGTTTGTTATTATTCGGTTAACAATTTAATTTATTTTGTACAATTCGGGTAATTTTGTTATATATATTTTGATGTTATCATTATACCATTTTACTAACATAGTCAACTTTTTTTAACATCCCCATCCTAGAATCCTCATCCCTTTTTTATTTTGCAGATATGGGAATTTTGGAAAATTGTGTCAGATACTGCCGTTTTGGCACTTGCTCTATTATTTGTTGATATTGTGGTTAATTCAGAACAGTATAATTGTCGAAATATTTGGTTCTTCTCCAAATATTAAGGACTCATTTAAAATTGTAATTAAGTCAATTTGTTGTAAATAGGTGTTTGTAATAAAAATGATAAATTTCGTTGTTTTCTTTGCGTTTTTATCTATATTTTACGTTTAAAAAAATCTCTGAAATCTTTTTTCATAAAAATGTTAAATATAAATTTCACAACATGAATAAAACTAGTGCGAAAAACAGATTACACTTCCAAAATTCACTTTATTGACCTTTTAGTTTAGAATTATTTGCATGTTAAAAAGCTTATTAATTGTCCCCATGTCCAGCTTTTAGTTGACACACCCATATAGTTTATAATGTAATTTTTGTCACTTTTAAAAATAAAGGAAGAAAGGCAGAAACGTTTAGAAGAAATAGCCCAAAATCGAACCGACCGACAGGAAAAACGAAGGCAGCAAAGGAAATTGCAAACGGAAAACTTCATTAAGAGTATGCAAATGCTGCAAGCTAATGCTATAAATGATCCTTCACAACCATTTGAGGATTATTCCATATTTTTGTACCGTCAAACTGCTCCTAATTTCGAAGACAGAGTGAAAGATCTTGAGCGAAAGTTTACATATATTCCAGTAAGAATTGGTTTCTGGTTGTAATGTTTTCATTGGATTAATAATAACTAATTATTGATTTGAGTGTTTGCCTTAACCTGCATGAACATTTACGTTTTACAATTTGTGCATGAATTTAGCAGCAGGTGGGGGATGGTTTTGTTACATAAGTACACAAAATAAATTTTACGCATACAATGTAAATAAGATGAAGCTAATGTAATAAAAATTTAATAGTTACATACGAGTAAGACCATTTATTTCTTAATGTTGTTAATATTTAATTTTCTGAAATAACAAAAATATTCTGAGAATTTAAACTATGTATTTTGAATTGGTATACTTCTATAAGTTATTATTCGAATTATTGCCTTTATCCACATGCGATCAAATTTGAGCGTTGATTGATAAATATTTTGCACATTTAGAATTAAGAACATATTAAAATTATGGCAAACTTTGACATGATTTGTTTCTACAATAAAGACTGGGAAAATAATACCTATAAGTGTAAATTTTACTGGTAAGTGCACTCAGTTCTTATCTAATGGCATCTTATGTATGTACTAGATTTAATTCTTCAAATGTGTAACTTTTTATATCACAATATTAATACATACCACGTTCTTTAAGCAAGATTATCATGATGTAAACGAAATAAGAACTTCTTAGTAGGATAGCTTCATTGTAATTTTTTTATATAAAGTTTTTATTCAAGAAATTTTTTTAAAGGAAATGTAGCTATTGTAAAATTATACACAGTTGTGTAGAAAATGTCAATATTATTTTTCTAGAGGAGACATTTATTAATTAAATTGAATTTTAAATCTTCATATTAAAAGCAGCTTTACAACCAATATACTAATATCAAAATTTGAATTTTTGTGTGCTTAACATCACATTTTCTACATATATATGTTTAACTCATACTATGTTTAAAAGGACCATGATAACAAACAAGTGGGTTACACGAAAGGAACAACAGATGAAGATTTTGCTGCAAGGATTAAAGATGTTGAAGAGAAATGGAGCCGGCTTGAACCACAAGAGAAGAAACCAAAGGACCTGGTAAGAGCTATTGGGAAAATTGAAACATCTGACTGGAACATCAAACAAATTGAGAAGAAAATTCAAGAGAATAAGATGGGTGTCGTAGCTAACAAGGAAAAAGAAAAAGTGCCAAAGTGGAGTCGAGAGCAGTTTGCAGCTCGCCAAGCTAAAATGGAAAACAAACATTTGGAAAGGCAAGACAGTACTGGAGGTAATTACACAAATTCACTATAGCATTTTGCAAACATATAGTAAATGTTTAAATAAACGCTGGAACTTGAATAGCAGAAGATGCTGGTATCAATTCGGGTTATAGAAAAATTAGTAAATAAGCGCAGGATAGTGGCTGGTCAAGTACATTATTTTTGTTAAAAAATTAAAAAGAAATTACATGTTCTTCATTATTGGTTTATCGCCGACATTTCGCCTCCTTTGTATGTGGCGTAGGGTCAACATAGGAAATTGGAAATAATTCTAGATTTATGTTTACTTTATTGATTTATTTTAATGTGTTGATGTTGAAGAATTAATGTAGGTTTTCATGTAAAATATTATTTTTTATTTCCAGGCAAATATTCAGAATTTGATAAAAGTATAAAATTATTAGACCAACGTTTAAAAGAAGGATCTTCCAGAGATTTGAACCAGCAAAAAGTTGCATCTATTACACAGAAATTCAAGAAAACTTCTAAAACAACAGAGCCAGAAGTAAAACCAATACAAAAGAGCGTAAGCCTATTATACATATTTCATTATTTTATATTTATTTTTCATTATTCTATATTTATATCATGAGAAAACAAAATGAACCAGAATTTTTTTGTGCAGAATTCAAAAGCTGCTGTAACATTACAATCCAAAGGAAGTTCTGAGTATTGCCATTTTTGTTCAAAACGAGTGTACCTCACTGAGAGGCTTTCTGCAGAGGGAAGATTCTTTCATAGAGGCTGCTTTAGGTAATTATTTTTTAATTTTATAAATATACAGATTAATTTTACTTATATTTACTAGATGCCAGTATTGTCACACTTTGTTACGTTTGGGATCCTTCTTGTTTGACCGTGATGGCAGGTATGGTTACAGATTTTTTTGTACTCAACATTATGGCATGAGTGGCGAATTACCATTTGCAAAGTCTCAAGTGAAACAATCTGAAAAGGCAAGTGCAAAAGATACAAAAACCCCTGAAAAAGGAATTTTCAGTGGAGTTCTTGGACTGGATCTTCTTGACAGAGGTATATAAGCCTAATATGACATTGTCTTCAGGAATTATTATGATTTTTCTTAAATTTCAGTTCAAACTCCTGAGAGAATTGAATTCAGTAATTTGTCGTCTGGACATATTTCTTCAGACCATGAAGAATCGCCAGACCCTATTGATGAAGATGAATGGACTGACCGTAATTTTGGTGCTTCTGCAGCAGAACATGGAAGCACAGATGAAGAAGATAGTTCAAGTGCAAGGTAAAAATTTTTTTACGCAACTACATGAAAAGCAATGAAAATAATCAACAAGCATTTCAGTCAATTGATAACTAGAATCAAAATTATGGAGTTCTTTCTTATAACGGCACTCACTCGAGCAAAGTTAAGACGACATACGTTTGTCGTTCATTGAGTTTCATCTTTTAATTAGAGTTTATAAATGAAAAATTGTTAAAATTTAATAGGAAATTTTCAATAAATAAAAATTGATCAAATTACTAGATTACCTGTTTATATTGCATTATCGTTTAAATAAATATTAATATCTTAATTAAGTTGAACATTTTTAAAAGTACAGTGAAACCTCAATTCATCATTTTTGTAGGGACATTGTTAAAAAAACCATTATTGCGGGAAAACGATAACAGCGGGTTAGGGTGAAAAAGTTAGAAATAGGCAACTGCATTATGAATAAAGTACAATATTATATTAATTCATACACAGATTATGTATGTATAATAAAAAATAGATCCATTTTTTAAAGCAACAATTTTTGTTTGTTTAGTATAATTACGTTGAATAGAATACAGTCTATTTTCTATATTAACGGGTAACTTTTCATCAATTTGTGAACACATTTTTTGTATAGTTCGCATTTTCATCATTTTTAATCTTTACTTTACAAAGGCGAAACTAAAACTGTGTGAATACCAAAAATATAACTCGTAATTTTAAGAGTGATTTATAAAAAATGCGTCTTTTTTGTTGATCTCTTAGGTGGCGAATTGCCGGCAAAGTGCCATTTTATATAATTCAAACATTAAAAATCACCCGATATATAAATCTATTTGACCGGATCTTGAACAATAATAACGAGCGGCTCTAATAAAAAAAGTGTTATTAAACTTCGGAAGATCATTACAACGAATAATGCGATAAAATAAGAAAAGACAAACGATAAACGCGGTGTTTTATTACATTGATTACATAGGCGTTTTTTGGGACTGTGAGCAAAAAACGATATTTGCAGGAAAAGGAAACAAACGGGAACGAATAACTGAGGTTTCACTGTATTAATGTTGTTTTATTCCCATTGACTAAATTTAAAAAAATCGGTATTTGATTCACAGTAACAGTGATTCTGACGATGAAGACAATTATATGGAAGCTTTAGATGAACCTCCCACAAAAGAGGGGACGCTGTTATGGGCTGAAAGATTCAACAGAAGATATTCAAAGAAAAGAGACGACGAGTCTGATTCTGATGAATATAGCAGTTCAGATTCAAGTAGCTACTATGAAAACAGTTCTGAAGGTAACTGAAGTGGTTATAAACCTCAATACTCTCATACAATAATGTTATTTTATGATTAAATATATATTTTCTTTTTAGATGATGAATCTGACACGGCCACCGAAGGTGAAGAGGAAATTCGTGCTCGGGAACTCAGGAAACAAGAAGTCTGTGTGGAACCGCCTATTGTGCATACTGACACAGGCACTAGCACAGAGGTGAAAGAGAATTTTAATTTAAATATTAACCCTAATGAAAATGTACCTGACTCCTTATTTAATGAATTACCTGACATTTTAATGTCTTCCGACGATAAATTCAGTAATAAACATACTAATAATCATAAATTTGACAAAATTTTAAACAAATCTTCGGATAACATTAACACAACCGACTTTGATAGTGCCGAATCGAACTCTGAAGACTTGGATAATATCAAAATAGACAAACATTTGAGTGATGGTGAACTAAATGATAACAGTAAAGAATTTAAACCGGGCAGTAGTAACATAGTAGTAGGTAAATTAAATGTTAAAAATAATATCTTTTTGCAAAACAATCAACAATCTCCTAACATGTTAGGTAGAAGCGCTACAATGGGATCAATATCTCCTAAGCCACCAATAAAAAGGAATTTTGTTATTCCAAAGAAAGAAGATCGTAAAAGTTTCGGAAAAGAATTTGCTCCATCATTTAACAAAGAACCTGAACCTATACTTCTTATTAAACGAACACCAAGTAAAATTGTGTTGCCGCAGGAGGTTGGAAAACCAAGAATGGCAGTTAAAAGCAATTTAGAATCTGCTAAAAAATATTTTGGTGAAAGTAAATCAAAAACTGTTTTACATTCTTTACGAAAACTTGATACGCCCCCTAGTCCAACTTCATTAAGAAAACAAGCAAGTTTACAGGACAATGCATTTTCCAAACCAATTACTTCAGAAAATGATACTTTGGAAAGTACACTTCAAGACATTAATGCTTCAGAGGAAAAATCGTGTGAAATTAACATGGCAGAAACTAAAAATGCATCATTCGAAATTGAGTCTTCAGAAAATAGGGTTTTAAAGGAGCTTAAGAAAGAGTCTAGTTTTAATTTTGATGTTGAAGATAGTGATTTGAATCAAGTTGATGACTATATAGAACACTTGTTGAAAAATGAAGAAGAACTTATGAAACCTATTGAAATAACCAGTGGGTCTTCAGTCGATGAAGAAGACAACCCCTCCAGCAGCATCGAGGACTTATTAAAGGCTTTAGAATCTGAAACCCAAACAACTAGCAAGGAACTTATTTTGGAATCGAACGAAAGAATTGAAGACCTTTTAAATTGGATGGATGACTTAGATCACACTGCAACTGATAGTAAACTCCATAGATCACTCAGTGATGTTAAATATAAAAACTTAGAAGATGATCTAAAGAAACCACGAGCCGAATCGATAGTAAGCAAACTTCCAAAGGCAAACTTGAAATTTTTTGAAAAATATTTGCAAGGAAAGGAATTGAAAAATGAAGATGAAATTGGTTTTACTTTATCTAAATCTAAAACAGATGTTTATTGTAATAATAGACCAAAGCTTTCTGTTGATCTGGAGGCAGTTGGCAAGGTTGATATTAAAAAGGTTTTAAAGAAATTTGAAAGTATTGATAATCCTAATGAAACAGTTATAAAGAGAGAACCAAAACCACTACCTAAACGATTTGTGGATAAAAGAATATCATTAGGTAATTTTACTTTTGGAGAATTTAACAACAACAATGATAAAGAGGATTCAGTAAAAAAAGATAATGGCGATTTGGAACAGCTAAGACAGGATTTAAAAAGGTCTAATAATATTTTAAAGAATATCCAGAAATTTGAGCAGTCACCAACTGAAATTGAAGTTAAATCAACTGTGTGTAATAAAAATAATAAAAAAATCAATCTGCAAAAGGACCACTTGAAAAAAGAAGATGATGGATTAGAATTGGCATTGTTGGATTTTGAACGGTTCCATCAAGATTATGAAAATCACACTAATGCATTTGATATACAGGAAAATATTCCATTACAGTATAGTTCAAATATTTATGAGAAAGAACCTGGATTTTATACATGTAACGTGCTGGTTAGACAAAGCAGCATTTCTGAACAAGAGTACAAAAATAAATTTTCCCCTAGCAAAACTGAAATTGCTAAGGGAGTAATAGATATAGAGAAAACTGGATACGGTGAAACTAATCTTGAAGAACTATGTGAAAATAATAATGCTGAAGGAATTCTATGTATGACGGAGAAAATGTTACAACTAAAAGAAGAAGCAAGTATTCCATCTGAAATTACACCAATTGATTACTGCAATAATGGTAATTTAAATGAAGATAAATCTGAAGAAGTCTCGAAGGGAAGATCTATAGATTTGCACAACAATGAAGAAAAGATTTCAACAGATATTCAAAGTAATATTGAACAAGCGTTTACTAAAAATGAAAATTTAAACTTTGAATTAACTCATGTTGATGATAACAAAATTTGCCAAGAAAATGTTTTACAAAATAAGAGGCGGAGTAGCAGTTCTAATTCAGAAAATGATGAAAATCAGGACTCTTCAGAAGAATCTTCTGGAAGTGAAACCACAACTTCGTCTTCAAATACAACTCAGTCAAGCGAGGAATCAAGTGAATCGACTAATAATGAGGGTGAAGGAGATTTTGAAAATAAATCAGAAGAAAGGATTGACCAACGTTCAAATTCACCCAAACAATTTTCTGCAGAAATTACCAATATAATCACAGAACAAACTAAGCATATTTCAGAAGATTGTAATGATGAAAATAAATTGTCTGAGAATGTCAAACCAAATTGTGAACCAGTGTATGCTCAAGTTATCAAACCAAAACGTTCTGTAAATAAAAGTAGCAGTATGCCTAAGGTAGAAGGAACTTTAGATTCACCTCCAATACCATTAAGAAACAAGAGGAATTCGCAAAATGCTTTTATACCTCAGCGTCCCATGAGGCAAAAATCATTTGAACATAAGAAATCCGAGGAACACAAATTGTCAAATTCTCCTATAAAATCAGCTGAATCCTCACCTTTAATGACAAGAAGGTATGGCCAAAACATTACAAACTGGCAACCAATTCCTCCTCAGAGGAAACGATCTACTGGCACGTCACCACCAGTAATTAGAAAAACTTTACAAGAAAATCAAATAGAGTCCCCTGCATTACCTCCGAGGCAGAGAGTTGGGTCTTTAAGAAATACAGTAAGAGCAAAAAGCGATTTACAACTTAATGAACCTAAAAAAGAAATTATCTCGACTTATCTTTTACCAAAACCTGAAAGAGTATTAATTCCATTACAACCTTCGGCTTCGAGTCGAAGCGTTGGTAGCGGCGCCAGTGGGAAGAAATCCTCTGATAAGAAAAGAAACCTTAGCGATAAGGAGTGTTGTATTCAATAATACATTAATAACTTCATACTTTGATAAAGGAATCTCTTAAATTTAATTTAACAATATTTTATCAGGTCTTTTTTCTAAATGTTTTTTCTTCTAACATTTATTTTTATCTAAATCGTAGCTATTTATTACTTTTTTAATAATACATTTTTCTTATACACAAAAAAATATATATTAATATGCAGGTGATAACCATTTTCTAGTCATTTTATATAAAAAACGGGTAAAAGTGTAAAAACCAAGCTAAATATCACTAATCCTAAACGTGTTGTTAAGTTTTTAAATTTTATATTGTGTTAAAGCTTTTAGAAAGTTTATGAATGTTCAAATTAGTCAAATGCATGATCAGGGTCATTTTGCAAAATGTAACCGCATTCACTTCTATCGGTTTATATATTTGATTTTAAAATATAACTAAAATGTTTAAACTTCATAAAATTGAAATGTGATTTTAAAAAATCTAACTTACTACTCAGTGAACATTTGTATGACTATCAAAACATTTTTAAAACATAATCTTAAAAACACTAACAAAGAAGAAATCCATAAATTACTCGGAAAACGAAGTGGTATCCTGGTCAGCAGTCACGTGTAAGCAATGGGTTCCCCAGGTAACTATAAAATAAAGAGTGGCATAGATGTGTTTTATTTTTATTAACAACAAAATTTAAATTAATTCTCCTTAACTCTACCATTGCTGACGTGAGTGTTGTTTGCAGAGTGTAATTATGTTTTTATTTTCTACTTCATTCTTTATTCATGCGCTTTGCTGAATATAAATTCAATTCTTAATAAAGAACCCCTAAGCTTAAAACTGCTTGTGAGAACTTCACCAATTGAAATTACAATCACGTAGATACTTCATTATTTCATAAAATATACTCAGAGAAAAATAATCGCCCACTTGTTAAAATTAGTAACTTCATATAAATTTAAAATACCCAACACAAATTTATACCTGTATAGTGCATGATTTTTTAACATCATAATTTATCAGTGCTAACAGTTTGATAAAATTGTTTAGATGTTGATCTCTATGTTATACTATTACAGACAGCCACACATAAATACACGGTGTTCGAATAGGAGTGTAACATAAAAACTGTCTCTTCTTTGGCGCGACTTTTCTGCCAAAGAACGCCGGGTTTTTTGCGTTACATATCTATTCGAACACCTAGTGTATATATATTTATATATGTAGATATATATATATATATTGCATGTGTGAGTAATTTTCCATATCAAACTTTCCTAAAAGAGGAAACTGATGATAAATGAACACTTTTCAATTAAACATTTAATTAACAACATGGAGAATCATGATCTACGCTTACCATGATATATACATCAAACTAATCCTTGACACTTGTTGATTTTATAGATACCCTCAGATGAAACATCATCTGAATCATCCATTGAAGTTCAAAACTCTGCAACGGAAATATCAACAGATTCTGAGTTTGCTCAAGATGAACCGACACCGACAAGAGAATTTAATGATTTCAATGTGACTAAAACCAGGGGCAGTGGTGGTTTCAGTAATCCAAAGAAAGTTCAGGTGAAATCCAGTGTCTTACAAAAGCCCTCGTTTGGCAGGAAGCAGGCGCAAAAGGAGGTTGAACTGAAAATTGCACCTTTGGTACCCTCCTCACCTATCGTACGAAAACCTGCACCAAATTCTTTGCTTATTAGAAATGAGGGTTACGCCTTAAATCGCACGCAGAGCACTGGTGGTATTGCTACTAAGGTTTCCCTGGAGCTCAAAAAGAAGTATCTTTTGGGAGAGAATCTTACTCCTGGTAACATACAAAAGTCAGGAAGCGCATCTACTTTAGATTCCAAACTGAAATCTTTCCATACAAATATATCTGACTGCCAAAAACTTCTAAAACCAGCGTCGGAAATTAGTGCTAGCATGAAGACGTTCTGTAATAAATTAGATGAACGTACTTCTCCTCTTTCACCTACATTTTTAGCACAACCACATTCTTTCTTTGATAACAAGAATGATGTAAAAGAAGAAGACGAGAAGAAATCTTCCACTGAAAATATTGCGGCTAATCAACCTGACATCACAAAGGACATCACAAAAGAAATTGCTTGCAATGTGAATATAGATTCAGATCAAGTAGCGTTTGAAAATGAAACAGAAGGGCGACCTCGTAGTCCAGTTCATGAAACTTCAATAATAGTGCCCACAATTAACTGGAATGAAAAGAACAAAACAAAGAAAAAGCCAGAAACATACGAAGATAGCCTAACATCTTCAAGTGATTCAGATGATAATAACAAGTTACCGAAGTCACCAAGTATTAAAATCTTTAATAATATTCCAAAATTAGAATTTCACGATGCTACAGGTGAAATTCTGCAAGATAATAGTGCTGAAATGGCTTTGGATAGTCTTAACATTTCTATAAACTATGATGTAAAATCTTTATCTCAGCAGGCATCGCTAAGTGAACCTCCTAAATCAATAACCAGTGATAAGAAAATGCTAAATCAGCCTAAGATGCTTCCAAAATTAGAAAGTGATAGTGTTTTGTCTGAATTACATTCAGTATTGCACGCAAAACTTGAAGAAACTTTAGAAAATAAACAGCATCCAAGTGATAACAACGACAATGAAACACTGGCAAAGTCGTTGAAGAATTCAAGTGGACGAAGCACGCCATCTATTAATGATTCTTGCATTGATCAAGCGACAGCAGCATTGACAGAAACTGAATTATCTGATTGGGCCAGAGATGGCGCTGTATCTGACGATTTTGGAGATGTAGAATTTGAATTAGGTATTGACAAGAAAAATAAAAAACCTAACTCGGCTATGAAAATTAAAAAATCTGATCTAGTACAGATTGCTAACTTTAAGGAACTTGATGAAATGAACCACATTTGTGGGAAAGGAAAGGAGGTTAAAGAGCAAAAAAATAGAAGTATTACAGAATGTCTCAATAGTATTTTGCATCCTACTTTGGACAACATTGAATTTATGGACACTGGCACAGAAAGCAGCGATGAAAATGTGTTTATCGAGAAGAATAATGGCTATATGCAATTTCACAATGAAGAGGAAATGGCTCTTGATAGCCTTACTCCAACGATAAATATAATTGAAGCGACAAATACCAAAATTGCAACGAAAGCGAAACTTGAAGATTTTGATGATTTTTCCACTTCCAATAAAAACACTGGTTATTGCATTATAGGAACCGAAAATAACTTTGGGAGTGAAGTTATTGACCTAAAACCGAACGGCATGATAAAGTTAAAAGAAAAACATTTTTCTAATGAAAATGAGGAGGACAGTTTGCTTGTTATTGAGACTGGTACCACTACAGAGGAAAATACATGCAGTGATTCTACTGTAAAGAACGTTACAGAAAAAGCTTCACCCTTATTTGAACCTGAGGAACGAAAGCTATTAGTACAAAAATTAGAAAAGTTAAATGAAAATAATCAAGAATTTAAAATTAAGACAAATATTAGTGAGAAGTTGATTAAGCAAGAAATAATTGCAGATGAAAATAATACCAAAAATGATATAAAACAAGTTAGTAATAAAACAAATTTAAAAAGTGAAAATAATAAAGAATATGAAGAGCATTGCCAAAGATTACAGTCGAAAGTAGAATTTAGTAACGTTAAAGATTCTATTGATATTCGAAAATCAAGGAGAAGGAGCAAACCAGAAGTTCAATTAAGACCTGATTTAATTGAAGAAGAAAAGGAGAAAATTTCTTCACCTAAGAAAGATATAACGTTAAATCTAACACTCTCAAAGGCAACACCTAATAAAATTTATAAGAAGGAGGAAATAGAAAAAGAAAGAAATTTAAATCAGAAATTGATTCAGGAAATGGTAATGAATAAGATGAAAGCAGAAAATAAATCTCTTGAACGAAAGAAAAGGAATCGTAACTCATTTAGCCCCAGTAGGCCATTTGAAATTACAAAATCTGCTACTACGGATATTGCAAGTCAGATAAAATCCAATGGATTTAATAATCAAACAAATGTATGTAATACACCTGATGTGCTCTTATCAACTATCAATTCGAACAAAAAAGAAACAATTCAAAAATCTCAAACTGTGAATTCAATATCAGATTATAACAAAAACCCTCTTGATGAAACACCAAAAACCCAATCTCCAATGAAAACACAACGGAAACAGCCAAGACCTCTCAGTGTTCATTCCTCATTTTTATCGAAAACCCCAGAACACAGACCTAAAATATCTGTATGCACAAGTCCAGAATCAGCATTTAGTATGCCGGATATAAGAGAAGCTTGTTTTAGAGATTCACAATTTACTACACCGAAGGCCCCTCCAAGACTAAAACACGAAGAAGCTAAAAGAACGGCAGAAAAGCTAAAGCAAGATGCCAGAGCTAGAGCAAGATTAATGTCTGATGAAGATTTAGGGTTAAGTCCGGAAGATAAGCTCAATAAATTAAAGATGAAAGTGAGAAAGAACAATGATTTTAATGCACATGTGCAAGATAGCATCGAATCTTTGGTGCTAAACACAGAACGACGAAATTCATTACTATATTCAAATGACACACTAAAGAAGAAAAAGAATGATACATTCAGGAGATCTATGAGTGGGGAAGACCGATCTCAGAGCTCTAGTAAGGATCAATTGTCAAAAAAGCTCAGTACATCAAAAACATCATGCAATTTAAATGAACAACCAGCTAGAACAAAATCTGTATCTGAAATCGCAAATGCATCTGGTGTTATTCCTTCCGAAGAAAAGAAAGAAAGTAGCAGTAATGCCCAGCAAATTTGTAGGTCTGATCCTAATTTGCTTAATAACTGTGATAAAAAGGAGAAGAAAAGGTCTAAAGATAGAGAACGAAGGAAGAGCATTACAAAGTTTATTTCAGATATCTTTGGTAAGAAGAAAGAAAGCCCGACGAACTCTAAAGGGTTGTTTGGAATCATCTCACCAAAATCTAAAGATAAATCTAAGGTACATAAACTATAATGATAAACTTATTAAAAGATTTTAATTGAATCTCATGTGATGTCCACCAACATAATTAGTCGTTTGCACATTGTATATTATAAAATAATAAATATATTATATTTAATGAAATACACAAATTTAAAAGGGACGTCACAATTCTTTTAAAATCTATTCAAATTCATTATTATAATATACATTCATAAGCTTCCACATTGTAATATTTTATTGCTTTGGCAGTTACTCTTTCTCAAAATATAGTTACATGATTGATTAATGAAACTTTTTTTACAGTCATGTGTAAATCTGGGCCAAAAATACATTGTAAGATTTTACATATTACACATTTTATCTGTTGTTGATGTCATGTTTGCATGTTCTGTATTTTTTGTTTTTATTGTAATTTTCTGTTTTCTGCTTGTGCTTCTCATGTTTTACACCTTATTCGCATGTTCATTAAGTGTACTTTTTTCATATTAGCACGGATATCATTGCTTTGAATACTGTAAAAGGTATTTTCTTAGAAATATTGGCATATTATTTGTTTTTTTTGTTTAAAATGTGTTTTAAAATATGCATAAGTGGTAATTTGCTGGTATTAATCTACCCTTGTTATAACAAATTTTGCTAATATTAGTAGAAGATTGAATATGTGTATTAATTTAATTTGTTTTAAAAACATAAAACATTTTGTCAATGACTCTTACTATTAAAAAATTAAACGATATAAGGTTTAATTTTGATTAAAATTACTTGGAGAAATTTATTCTCACAAAGTATTCGCACATCTATTTGCATTAGTGAAAGTACAACATATAATTTAGAAAGATGACCATGGTTTGAAAATACATTTACAGGATTATTCCCTTTTGGTCAAATTTTAATATACAGAGAAACCTCGGATATTCGTTCCCGTGAATTTCGTTTTCCCGCATACATTGTCTTTTATCCACGGTCCCAACAAATGCCTATGTAATCAGTGTAATTAAAAACCGCATTTATCGTTTGTCTTTTTATGTTTTACTACATTATTCGTTTTGACGGTCTTGCTACTCATCGAAAGTAATTATTAGAGCTGTTTTTTATTGTTTAATATCCGGCCTAATGGGTGTAAATATGTATAAACTAGAAATGTGATCCCAAACTAACCAAAACTTGCTCAATTATTTTAAAATAGACATTATTCTATTCAAAGTAATAATTCTTAGTGGACTATTGTTGACTTTTTAAAAAACTATAAATAAATCTATGTATTATTTTACACTTATATTATAAACAAATAAGTTTTCTGAACATGTAGTCGGTTATTTCTAATTTTTTCATATTAAGCCGTTATGATCGTTTTCCCACGATAATCGTTTTTTACAACCGGTCCCTATGAAAATGATAAATCGAGGTTTCACTGTACTGCAACGACGTACGAAATAGAGAGTCATTGTGAATCATGAGTCACATGCTGCCAGTAAAATGTGCTGAAACAACAAATTTGTAAAAGAGAGAGTTCATTTATTTTGAACTTGACTGCATAGTTACTTTGGCATGTTCCTACTGTGTTTTTTATATTTTGACATTGTTTTAATAGACAAACTTCGAAATATTTAAAACGTAACTATTTTAAATATAATTCTCTTTTTCTAATATTTTCTACTGCTATGTGTTGCAGAATAAATTTTCTGAAGAAACCACCAGAAGAAAAAGCTTCTCTGAACTTACTCTTCATCGTGAACAAATGAATGTTTCTCCTCCACCAATACCCCCGCTACCAACGAACTATACGGGGAATCGTCCAAATAAAGGTATGACAAAGATTTCATATAGATAGTTTGCATGGTATTATTTTTGAATAAAGAGTGTAGTATCAATTTTTTTCTAAATGCCACCATATTATGCTCTCATGCCACTAGTAGTTTGCATCTAGACTTTTTTTTTTGCCTATTAGATGACAGTTCCGATGGGGAAAGCGAGTGGAAGAAAAATGATAAAAGCTCATGTGATACTTTGGATCAATCTGGAATATGTGAGGGATCAGGAACTAGTCTAGTAAATCGAAAAAGTGGAAGAACAACCAGAAAGGCAGCAAAACAGGCTCAGTACAAACGGTAAGTAATCAATACTACACACTTCGATACAGATCACATATGACACTTTAAAAAGTTCTAATGAATTATAATTACAAAAAAATACAGATAAATTTTAATCTGACTAAATTACTAATTTAGTATGTGAAGTAAGTACTACAGTATTACTCAACCTACAGAGTTAATAAATTATTAACTTTTATAACATACTAACTTCTCAGACATAGAATGGCACAAGAAATTCAACGGAAACTTGAAGAAACGGAAGTTAAGGCTAAGGAACTTGAACAAAGAGGTGTGGCAATTGAAAAAGCATTGAGAGGTGAAGGAAGCCCGAAAGAAAGTAGTAAAGATGAGACTGAGTTACTAAAGGAGTGGTTCGACCTTATGAGGGATATAACTGAACTTCGAAGGTATGAGCGGGAATTAAATGTAAGAGCACAAGAATTGGAACTTGAAGATCGACATGCCCGACTGCAACATGAATTAAGAGAAAGATTAGAAAATGGTGAGTATTGCTTTACTAATTTTATCTAATGTGCTTATTGGAAAACACGTTTGATTAAAACGTTTGTTACTAGTGAATACATCATTATGCAACTATTTTATTTCCAGATGACCAGAAAACAAAGGAAGATGTGGAAATAGAGGGCAGCATAATAAAAGAAATGATGGACATTGTAGCAAAACGTGATTCTCTAATAGCCTTGTTAGAAGAAGATCGATTAAGGTGCTTTTTCAATCGTAGAGGTTCTGCCCCAAACCTTTTCTCTTTATCAACGTCTGCTGACACATATATACATGATGAATGTCATATACACCTTCTCCTTACCTACTCTTTACTCTTGTTTCTTGCTTATGTGGTGCTAGCTATTTTGATACACATTACCTTTGAACACTTTATACTTAAATATTGATTTTTATTATTTTGGTTTGGGAGTATATTTACCACTAAAAACATTGCATGCCCATTATTTCTGACATTACTAACAAATTACATATAGTATTAAGTTGCAGGTATGTTTAACTTGTATTTTAATATAAACTTTTGTTTTCGTTTTATTACATTTTTTAAAACTCTATTGTAACAATTTCTAAATTTATTTTCACTTTTACACTACTATTACTTGTTACTTTTTTTAATGGAAGTTTCATTATTCTACTTTAATTTAATTTTAAAATATACTTAATAAAACTTCATTAATGATGGTGAATTGACAGATTTTCTATTAACAACTTGATATTTAATTGGAATGCATCACTGTTATATTTTTTTTTCAAAAAATATCTAGCATGTAGACAGAATGCAACTTAGTCCATTAGCACCTGGCTTGTAGTCTCTGCCTTTAGGTAAGCAGCATGTGTTAGTGCAAATTTATTTACTTGATTCACTTAGCTAGATGTAGCGTTTAAAAATTTCTTTAGCCTATATCCAGAAAATTTATATCTACTGTTCTTAATGTAAATGATTTAAGAACTAATACAATCTACTAATCATAAAAATTATGCTGGAATATATTTAGATTAGTAGAAAATTTATGAGAGTTGATTACATTAATTTCTAGACCCTATTGAATTTTACATATCTTTTTGCACATTACTCTTAATAATCATTAACGATAATATATTATTGGTTTGAGAAATAAGTCGTTGCCATTTAGTTTAAATTTCAAAGTTGCCACAAAAATAAAACCAAAAGTGGTAGTTTACCTGAAACGAATATGGAACTCGGTCAAGTAAAGTGCCGTTTTGCTTCATGAAATTTCTTTCAACTTTTAGAAATAACAAAAAAACTCACAGATCAAGTTTTAGCACAATTGTCCAACGGGAAGTGGTCTTTTTAAACATTTTTCTAAATATGCACATTTGTATATATCGATATTATGCAAAAATCGCTCTGAATTATGGTGTGCATCTGTCTTTTCTTGTCTAGTACACCTTAGAAATATATGAGAAACTCGCGTGGGGACCACTCCCTAATTATTGCACTAGTAAAATGAATCTGCAAAATAACAAACTGAGTATTTATGAAATATTGCTATTCACATTCAATTATGATAGAAAGAATGAGAAGGTTGTCAAATCCGCTCGTGACGTTTGTATGGGAAAAATGGTAGGCCCTTAAGAACTGCTTTATGATAGTTTTAATGTTTCAAAAAGATACTGATGAATGTAAATAGCTTTATTGAAAAAATCCATCGATTCTATTTGGCAAAAATGGTCTGATCGAGACTAAAAGATTTTAACAAAAAAAAGTTGTAAATAATATTTTATTACTGTTTAAATGACTTATTGTATTTCAACACAAATTTTTTAATTGTTGATGAAAACAAACGGCAACGACTTAATCAACCCCATATGGAAATGTTATAAATTTTCAGTAAATAATTCTTGACCTTAGACTATATGAGTTTTTCGCATTTTTAAATCAATTGTTTTACAGGTATTCTGAAGAGGATAGAGACTTTGAAGAACAAATGTTGGCGAAAGGCCTAGCAATAACATCACTTCATGACAAACCACCAGAAAAATAACAATCTTAGTGTTAGATCTCCAATTATTAACTTATTAATATAAACTTTAACTTCCCACAAGAACAATCTATGTACTCTGAACGACTTTATTTCCTTTATTTAAATGTTATTTATTATAATTTCTTAGCGTATAGTATGAAACTGCTATAATTAGAAGTTAGGCAGGGAACTGAATAGTTTAGGCTTGCCTAAAAGATTCAACACTTATTTTCAGTGCAATTTGTAAATCAGACTTAGTAAGCGATGGAATTGTGTTCAAAATTTTAAATTAGGCTTATAGTCAATCATTAGAAATTTACATCTCATTATAATCCATTTTTTAAGACATAAGTAATAATTATACGTAAGGCAATTTTGATTCTCAAGTATACTTTTCATTTATATAATATATTTCAAACTAAATAAATATTGATACCACTATTGCATACCACAAGAATAGATATTTTTATAGATATATGGTTTCATAGATTTAAACAATGTTTTCGTGCCTAAACATTGATACGTCCATATTTATTCATTTATTTGTATTCATTAATTATATTCACTACTAACTAGTCTGCGTCATTTCAAAAGGAGTTTTATTACCACTATAGATAAGCTTTTCCTCTTGTATTTTCTGTTGTTATATAACTATATAAATTTAGAAATGTAACATAACTTTGTGATTTATCGATTGTATTTTTGGATAAGAAAATGTAATTATTGTACAGGTTGATATACTTATTTTGTGAATGCGGTTACGATAAGTGTTGTGTGAAATTCAAATAAAAATGCTTTTATACATTGAACTTTGTTTTATTAAGATCCAACAAGAAGAGTAAGTACATAATTAGTATTTAAAATACACAAATACTGCTGTTTTTTTAATTAAATTGATGCAGATATACAGGGTGGTCCACCTAAGACGACCCACTCAAATTACAACGTTATTAACAAAGTTAGAACAATAAAACTTGCAGGATTTACTCAGCACCTAAAGAGCTCCAAAAAACACTAGTAGTGTTTTGTTCTGGCTTGCACAGTTTTTGCACAAACGCACTTAGATCCGTAAAAGTGATGATGAAGATGAAATTTTTTTTACATGTTTTAAATCGACAAGTAATTCTGCACACACCCGTATAAAAATATCTGCAAAAAAGTGGCGGATGGAGGAAAAACATTTATTTATTGTTAAGGCTTTGTTTACCAAGTTAAGGCAATGAAATTTCTAAAAATTAATTCTGCACATTAAGAACTTTAAATCATCCCCATAACTTTTTCCTCTATGACTTTGTTACCGCGCGAGGGCACATAACTTTTATAAATACATAGTATCCAGGTGTTTTTATTACTAATTCTAATCCCCAGAATGATTATGCGTGTAACGATACCAATATTGCATCAAAAAATCTTGATTTGTGCATTTTATTATTTTCTGGACTATGTCCACTTCATAGCCATGCACGCATCTCACATTTGTTTAGTGTTCAGTGGCTCATGACAATAGATCTATCTTTAAGACATTTACTCATGTCATCTAATATTAACAAATGCTTGTCGTCGTGATGGCCTAATTGCTAAGGCGCTGACGTTTGGAGAAAGGGATTTATTGCTCGAATCCCAGCAAGGGCGTTATTTTTTTTATTGGGAAAAGCTACTTCATCGTCCACTAACGATGTACAACTGGGACTCCGTGTTTTGTAGACTCCTTCAGAACTGTGATCCTAATTTTTGGCGTCATCAATTGGTCTATTATGACGAAACAGGCCATTGTTAAATAAATAATAAATACTGAAGTTATGCCTCTTAATGGGATGACAAACGCTCTTTTGCTTGTCAATAATTACAATATTGTGTAAAAGTTACCAGCTATTTATTAACAGGCACATTCTTTCATTTACTTTTATTTCACGCTCAATAGGTTTTGTAAGCAACTGTTTATTACGTACATCTTGTTTCCGTAATAAATGTCACTAATTTCGTTTGGTGAATACTCTCTTTCTAGGACAGTTAACAGTCAATCCGTGGCGTAGTACTCATAATAGCATTTAAAAAATTCTTATTTTAGTTTAAAGTGTGATGTTTTGTATTAATTTTATTTTATTTATTACAGAGAATGGAAGTAAACGAGTGACATATAATATGAAACTGAATGTACATACTAACTATCAAGTGTTTAGGTTTTTTCAATTATTATCACGTCTAATAAATCTACTGGCCTGAGCAAAACAAAGTAACTAGTGATGCGTGCATACCGGTTAAGTGGACAGTCACAAAGTAAAAAGTTATTGTGATATTTTTAAGCCCTTTATGTGCAGAATTAATTTTTGGAAAAACATTGCCCTAACTTGGTAAATAAAGCCACAATATTAAAAAAATGTTTTTCGTCCTTCCGCCATATTTTTGCAGAAATGTTTATACCATTGTATGCAGAATTACTTGCCGATTTAAAATATGTAAAAAAAAAGTTCATCTTCATCATCACTTTTATGGATTTAAGTGAGCTTGAGCAAAAACTATGTTTGGCAAAACAAAACACTACTAGCATTTTTTGTAGCTCTTTAGGTGTTGAGTTAATCGTGTAAGTTTTATTGTTCTAACTTTGATAATAACGCTGTATTTTTAGTGGGCCGGCTTAGCTGGACCACCCTGTATTTTAGACCATGGTTTATATGGCCAGCAATTAATTTTAGTTATAAACTTTTGTAGTATTAGATTTTTATTTTTGGAATCGGGAGGCAGATGCAAATAAGTTTAACCCAAAATTTTACAGTTATTGTGGTCTATGATTATGTTAATTACCGTATTTAAATTTATTTTTGGGTGCACTCATGAACTGCCAGATAAGTAATCTTTTAGATACGAAAAAATCTTTCTTTTCATTGCTAATCACTTGTCTGAGTGACTGAAGATGAGGAAATAAAGTCCTAGAAAAGTTGCAACAGACCAAACTAGGTTAAACTTAGTTGCACCTGTCTCCTGATCCCGAAACTAAGAATCTAAATATTTTCTAAGAGGCATTCATAATGTACATACAGGGTGACAAGAAAAAGTGGGCTTAAATTTTACTATATAGTCATAAAACAAAAAATTTTAAACTATGCTAAACAATTTTTATTTTATTAAATTCTCCATATATTTTTGTTTTAGTATGTGTTTCTTTTATATTGATATTACATCGTTCAAAATTTGTAGTCAGTAATGGTTTTGATAGAATTTGTGTGAGCAGTAAAACAATTCGTATATTTATAGATCAACAACGAAGTGTACAGATAGGAGATTATCAAAGCTGTGGTACTGCCCTGGATCCGGCAGTACTTTGACTATGCGAATTGGATATTACAACAGCAATTTATTAATAAAAATAAATTTAAAAATAGTTCAGTCCATTATTTTTACGTCCTGTAGTTGTAAACTATGCTTCCAATTAGATCAACTTGCCATACTGCAGTTAATTATCCCATGATAATTTGTCCAGGCAACATATTGCAATAATACTATGAAAATATCATTAAGATCATTTGTACAACAGCATTTCATGCAATTAGAATTTCCTTCGAATGTTTCCGATCACATGACAAAGATTACAATTGGAATGGAATACCCTATAAAATTTATATTGAAAATAAATGAACCATTGATAATCTGAGTTTCCTTGCGAGAGCAATTAATTTGCCCTTACTCAAAAACGAGTATCCTCCTTATATGAAATGCTCATTACTTCTTTGACTGTTCAATAATTTTTAAGTCAATTGATTGTTAGACAAATTCAATGTTGAATGCTTCATCTTCCGAGAGCGATGTGAAACCAGGTGTTAATTCTCGTGTCTTGGACATTCAAAGGAAAATCTAATTACCATTAGTTTGATTTCCCAAACCAAATTTACATACTATGAAGACATCATCTTGTCACATCCTGTATATGCATATGCATATATGTATATAATATATAATAGGATGTAGCATTACATTGTTGCCAGAAGGTCGTTAATGCGACCGTCATTCATTGTCCGGTTCATCTGTTCTGCAAGATTTACACCCCGCCTACTGTCAACAATATAATGTAACATCCTATATTTAGTGCCTTATAATATACTCACGAAAATGACTAGAGAAAACATGCAAATTACGTCATATTAGAACTATTAGCTTTTATATAGCCATATTTTTAAAACAAATTGTAGTTTATTATTTTTCAATTATTTGCATAAAATATATAATCCAAATGTATGAATAATAAATTTACCATTGACCTCACTCTTTAGATAATGAAAATCTTTATGCTCCAATTTGTTTTGTTCTTTGATATGTATGTCAGTATTACATCTACATCTTTCTGATTTACTTAGGAGCTTCATGCTCTTTAGCATATTGCTGGAGACCCTCTTCTACAGCACGTCTAGTGACTCCACTTCGCACAAGAATTGATGTTACACCATGTTGCTTTAAATCTTTTATATTTCGATCTTCATCATCAAAGAACAACATATCTTTAAATTCAATTCCAGATTGTTTATGAAACCTATAAAAAAATTATTTACTATCTTTAATAAGAAGATATTTTCATAAACCCGCATCCGTTCTTATTTTCTGAGTGAAAATAGGAAACAAAGGTTTCATTGATAAAGATTCAGAGAATATTTGAATTAATTTAATGGCAACATTAAGCCTGTCAATGGCAACAACCAGCCAATTAGATGTTATAGCTTTGTTCCATCCCCACGTCCGACTAGTTCATGCATTAGTCAAACGATCAGAAGTTCATCAACAGTATGCGCAATGTATAAATATATTTATGTACTGTGCAATTTGATTAAGAACTTCTGATTGTCCAACTAGTACGTGAACCAGTCGGACTTAAGGAATGGAACAAAGCTATCATTTCAAAATATATCTTATTGGATGGCTATTGTTTAAAATATTCCTCGCCACTCCCATCAAGAAAATAGCTCTAATATATGAATGAATAATGTGTTGTAAGTAATTCCAAATTGAAAATATATTAATTAAAATTATGTAATTGACCAACAAACTGAAGAAAGAATTCTGATCAAGTCAACTTATCAAGAACAAAAAAAAATGAATTAATCTTTTAAATATTATTACCTATTAAAGTGGGTTATTTTACAACCAGGATAAATTTCTTTATACGTAAAATACTTGCTCCAGCCAAGTAAATCTAAAAGCTGATTTGCCCCCGGAATTTCGCTGGTCCGGGACGCCACTGCCAGTGTGTAACCCTCATCGTGCAATTGTTTTAGGACCTCTGGAACGTCGGGGTAGTATTTGATTTTACTCCCACGCTTATCGATAACATCCCCATTTGGCCTGAAAAATAAGAATTGGCATAAGAAATGTCGTACAAATTTATCCGTAGTAGCAATTTTCAGGAAAAAGAACTTGTGCCTCATTTATGCTTACCCCTTTTTAAACGGCGGGTCCACATGTGTGTCGACCCAGAAAGGCCAAAGGGTATAATCTAAAATAAAATATTATTTCAGTTCTCTTAGTTCTGGCACACAATTTTGAATAATTACCTAGATCAAACGCAATCAACTTGGGTTTAGAGTCTGACATAATATCCGCCGGTTTTATTCACTCACTGTAATAAGAAATGAATTGCACAGAAGACACTGTTTGCCAATAAACAGAGACGGACTTATATTATGAATCTCCGAGCTTATGCAACCAAGTATCCTGTAATCATTAGCAACCGATTTTTAAAATTTTATTTTCTTGTTCTTTTGATATTTTTACTTTCTCGTATATGTACCTAGTATGCATATATAGATAAAGGCAAGTATTGTATCCATGCAAAAAATCTAAATTGAGATTTTGATTAATCTCGACGGTTTGGGTGCCCCTGAATCCATTTTGCCCATTTTTGCTTTGTTGTCTGTTGTGTGGATGTGTGTGTGTAAACACGATAACTCAAAAACGACTTGAGTTAGATCAATGAAATTTGGTATATAGTCATTTTAGTTAAAAAGTAAACTCGTATCAACTTTTGGGTTTATTTGGATAACCGGAAGTGGCACTTTACCTGAAACGGAAATGGTACTCTTTCAAGTAAAGCGCCCTTTTGCTTCAAGGTATTTGTTTTAAATTTTGTTCTCGCTTCAGAAATAAAGAAAAACTCATAGATATCAAATTTTAGCACAATTACCCAACCGAAAGTGGTGGCATACCTGAAGCGAAAGTGAAACTTTGAAATAAAGTGCTTTTCTGCTTCAAGGTATTTATTTCCGATTTTGTGCTAGCTTTAAAAATAAAAAAATACTCACAGATATCGAATTTTAGAATAACCCAACAGTAAGTGGTCTTTTTTAATATTTTTTTTTAAAAACGCATATGTGTAAATACTATGAAAATTAATCAATAATAGCTCTGAATCCTGGTGTGAATATGTCTTATCTTCTCTAGTACATCTTATAAGTACATATACGAGAAAGTCGAATGGAGACCACTCCATATTTTTAATATTCCTTTTAGGCATTTACATCTGGAATAAATAAAAAGATAGGAAATTTCTAATTTTATATTATTCTTCTGAAGAAATTTATATTATTAAAGGAAACGTGGAAATACAAATAAAAATATGTATATTGATCTTACAATTTTAATAAATATTTAGAAGCTGTGTAATAAATATTTCACAGTATAGTTATAAAGAGAAAACCAAAATTATAATTTTCACAAACATCATTGTAACATATGTACAGGGTCGACCCAGAAATTATTCAACTCCTACGATATTGGACAACCAGACATTTATTCATGTTTGAATGGTTGCCTATACCATAGGGGTGTATATTCAATTCCCGGGGTGATTGTACAGTTAAGTAAATTTGAAAATATACACATCTGTGATATAGGCAACCAGAGACAATTAAAACCAATAGATGTATGTTATATGAATGTCTGGTTGCCTAGTTCCCCATATTTTATTTTTGAGCCGACCTTACATGGCAAGATGCTGATGCTGACATGTATGTGAGAATCTGTGATTTTTCAAGCAATTAACTAGTGTAGCAAATAAAAGAGCTAGAGAGTTGCAAGATGAAGAATACATTGTGCAAAAATTTATCATTATTGTTGACAGGAAAGGTAGCATTTGACAACAATTTAATGTTGGCAATAGTTGTTCTTTAAACGTCATTCTCCCCGAAGTTTGTAACAAGTGTTTGACAAGTGTTGGCCATTTTAATAAGGTTTTAGGCGTGATTTTAAGTTTCAAGTGGTTCAAAATCCTCGAGAATAGTGTAAAGAGGAGCATCTTCTCCTAGGAGTTAGTCCAAACAAAATTTTATTTGAAGGCACCCTACATTTGGGTCGGTTTTTTCTGACAAACAGGTAATTTTTTAACCCACTTCCATATTTAATGGTTTTGTTATTACCATAGCAATATTTATTGCTGATTATTGAGCTTCAATCAAAATTGCGCGTTAAATGTCATAACAATTTGATTTTATTTCTTGACGTTTATGAAAAGTTTTTGCGAAAATGTTCGCGGAAGCTTAACATAACCTTGCCTGCCACTGAAGTAGTTATAAATATTGTTTGCAGGAAAATGATTAATCTCACTGTTAAAACTTTGGACTCCAGAAACCATGAATTCTCCGTAGAAGATGATGTGAGTACTTTGTTTTTACACAGTATAAACCAAGTTTTCTCTTACCTACCCTCTAATTTACATGATACGCATATATACTCCATACATTTGAAATGGTTAGGTATATTAAAAGTTCAGTTGTCTTCAGAACATGTTGGTGTAGTTACCACAATTAGATAAAAACCCAATGTAATTGCATATGTGTTCGTGTCTTTTTGTTAACCTGAGGTTTTTACTTTAATTATTTGAATTGTTTGACACTACAGGATGTCCCACAATAACTTTCCCAGAATAAAACCGTAGCAAATTGTTTGGACCATTTTGACATCAATTACTATCAGAAATTCTAAAATGAAAGCGGAAATAACTGTATTTACTTTTAGATAACAAAGAGTTTGTCAAGTAATAAACGTCATAATTCTGAACTGTTTGTTCATACCTTTAAAATATACCTGTTCATACCTATATTGGTACAGTCATCTGCAGATTAAATCCATAGGATGAACAAATTTTAAGCGCTTCGGTAGGCGATTGGATCGTATGGATATCGCTTTATGGAATGCATTTAATCTGTACTGTACTGCTGTTGTATGGTCTCAAAGATCGCTGAATACAAGTTTAAATAAATAAAATTTAAATAAACCTGGATCACAAATTTTTCAACAATTCGTTTCTAATATAATGCTGGAATGTAAAACAAGAAATTGCAAATAAATTTTCTTCCTATAATTAGTAAAAACAAACTACAGTCTTGTAAATGTTAAAGTTTAGTAAATAGTCATAAACTTAAAGTTATCTTGTTCTAATATAATGACGTAAATGTTATTCACATATAGCAATAAGTAAATAACAATCAAAATTGATTTTATGTTCACAGGGTGTCCCACAATGATTTGACGAGGCGGTATCTCCAGAACGGATTGTAATTTGGAAATTTGGTTTGTGAGAAGTGATACAATTTGCAGTCGCGTTTTATTTTGCGTACTTATATTTTTGTTCCGATTGCTCGTTTCCAGTCATGTGACACCAAGTTTACATTTTTAAATGGAACACCCTGTATATTATTAACTGTTAAGAAGGCCACATTTATTAGAATTCTAAATGTAACAATAAGACAAAAAAATAAAGAAAGTCTAGATGTTGCCATCCAGGAAAAGGACAATAAAGAGATAAAGAAAGACATACTCATAAGAAATTTTGGTCCTGATAAGGGCTCAGGGTATGTGTTGTTCCCTATTATTCGTTAGGTAAAAAGGACAGTGATTTATTGGCTAGAAAAAGATTTTGAGCGTCTCACCTTGTTTGTTTAAGAACCTGCTTTCTTAAAAGTTAATAATATTCAGCGGGGATCGGAAGAAAAATCTTAGTACTCTTAACGAAATGCAACTGAAAGTTGTATCAGTTCCCCCAAATCAAATTTTTATATTACAATCCGTTGTCGAGATATTGACCGGTCAAATCTATATGGGACATCTTGTATAAAAATATATCTAATGATGGTAAAAGATAGGTAAAAATAATTCTTAACGCCGTTACAAACTATTCAGTACACAAAAATTCATATCCTATGTAAAAATGTATTTTTCATGAACTAGAAATTTATAATTTACTATATGTAAATAACTTTTTTGAATCCTTATATTTAAATAACAAACGTATATATATACATATATGTACCTAACTCCCATTTCTGACAGAGAATGTGTTCCGAATACTATCGCGATAAGAAAAATACTGTGATGAAAGAGGGATTTCAAAACATAACGAGCATAACCAGAAATAATAGCTGAAGCTAATCTAGCTAAAGATTATATATTGTATTTGATACCTTAAGAGCCAAGAAGCATACCGGATTTCTAACTTTTAAAAGTATAGGCTCACAGTTGATTTTTTTGGAAATTAAAAATCATCAAAAATTTTTTTTCTTAGGGTAGATTGTAGGTACCCAAGCCCTTTTTTAAATTTATTTTTATTTAAGAAAAAAAAAATTTTTTTTCATTATATTAAAAAAAACTCAATAATGTAAATACGAATTTGTTGTAATATTTATAATAAACTTATGAAATTAAAAGTTAGTCTTGCCTTAGCAATACAAATAGATACGCTGAATTGCAAGTAAAACAGCGGTGCTCTTGGCTCTTAAAGGATTGCAGTTTATGTACTTGGCAAGTATCTGGGTCACTTGATTTATTTACAAACTAATCCTTCCTCACGGAGAATGCTTGTAAAATTTACATTTAATGTAACCTGCCTATCGCTTTTTGACATGTTGACAGTGATAGACATACAACGGTATTTGACTGAAGTTCTAGCATTCTTAGCTGGTGTGTAGTACGGTGTTACCAGGAGTTTTCTAGATGAATACGTATATATACTGATACAGTGACTGACAGATGAACGATGGGGTTCATGTCTATTAGCCTATTTTCCAAGCGTCCTGACTCATTAAACAGATTAGTGGATTTATTGAAAATATATACACATTAATTACAATTAATAACAATAGTAATACTATTTCATTCTTAGATCACTGTAGCCCAATTCAAGGATAAAATAGAAGAACAGATTAACATTCCAGCAAACATTCAACGAATCATTTATTGTGGGAGAGTCTTAAAAGATGAGTTAAAACTTAACGAATATGGTAAGTGAAACACATTTAGAAAAATTGAAAACACATTTAGAAAAATTTAAAACATTTACAAATATAATTTGGATTGTTTTTAGACGTTAATGGAAAAGTGGTTCATTTGGTTCAAAGGGCACCGCCTTCTGCCACTCAAGGCACACCAAGAGCCCCATCACCTTCAACACCTCGTCAAAGAACAGGAACCTATACCCTTAGGAATACTCTCGATAATTTCTATCTAGGGTCTATGCAAATTCCAGCTTCATTCGTGGAAGCAGCTGCGCCTCCTCCAACCCACAGTCTTGCTGCAAGTAGATTGAATGTTGCTAAAAGGTAAGTTATTGATGATGACTTAAATCTGTGCTTAAATGTTACTACTATAAAAATTTGATTTTATATAGATGATAACGTTTCCTTTATATTACTTATTTTTAGAATGTTGAGACGTACTGAAGCAGTCTTAAGTCAATTGGAGAATCCTTCAGCAAGAGTAGATCAGACTCCTCCAGAAGAACCTCAAGAAGAAATTACTCCTGTTTTTGAAGCTCGGGTTATTGTACCAAATGCTATAAATGAGCCAATCGATGAAGCATTTGTTTTATCAGCTGTACAAAACACATTATTTAACAATCCGTAAGAACATCATCACATATAATTCTCGTGTTAAAGGCCAAATTAAACGATTTAGCTTCTTTTAAATTATTTACTAATCACTTAATTAATATTAATGTATCCATTTCATGTCAAAGTTAACTGCCCTTTTTTATTATTTTTAATTACAGATGAATTTATTTTGTAGTGTAAATGTAAATTATAATTTTAGACCCACCACTAGTGCGGCGAATTTAGGTGACACTGCAAATACTTCGTCAGTACCTGTTGCTGAAGCATCTGGAATATTGCAATCTTCAGGCGAAGAAGATGTGGGTGCCATTCAATCTGAGTCTTCTTCTCCTGAAGGTACGACCCCTGCTTCAACACCTATTCCTGGCGTTCCGTCAAACTCTGAAGGTCGATCCCAAAATGGATCAGCAAATATTTCTGATAATGTTTCACCAACTACAGAAATGGCTGACTTGTTGGATCAACTTGGGAGGATACAAATACGTTTGGCCCCTTTCTTAGAACAGTATCAAACATTCATGAGACAAGATCCACAAATACCACAAGAGGTAAGGTTTGATTTTAAATTTAATCAAAGGTATAGATATTTATGTGGTTGTATTTCAGGAGTCTCGGAAAACTCAAGTTATGTTGAATCGTGTTTCTGAAATCTTACATTTTCTTGGACACGCTTATCATTCATTAAGTGATATTATCGTCAGAGCTCGCACTCCTCCGCCTCGGCCTCTGCTTTGTAGACCAATCTTAATTCAGCATTCAGCTGTTGTTCAAACAGGCATTCCAATTCAAGTTGAAGCAGAAATAAATTTTAATGCTGAACCTCCATTGACTACTACAACTTCACAACCTCAAGCAACAACCACTAACACCACCTCTACTTCGGAAGAACAATCAGCAACTAGAGAAGGCCAAGAAACTAGTGGAGGCCAACAGCCACCAGCAGCAGCTGCGTCGGCAGATGGAGCAAGGGCAACTGGAAATGGCACCCCACTTAGGCCTCAAGTATTTAGATTTCCAATTGGTGCTGGCATTCATTTAGAATCAGTTCCGCTTCCACTGCCATTAGGTGGTAAGTATGTGTTTTCTTATTATTGTTACTTTTACATGATTTTTTAGTTAAAGGTGAGTTTATCAACTTTAATTAAGCTATTCTATTTAAATTAAAGTAACCATGTTTTCATAAGGAGCTTTCTTAAGAAGTATCATTTACTGCAGTCGATTCTGATACATTACTACATTTCAATATTTATAAAGTTTTATATATGTATCTTTTGATTAGTTTATAATGGCTTCTTGGGCATTGACTAGTACTAGCATAAAATTGTGGTAAAACATATGTTTTTTAAGTCATTATTGCTTAAAGTTATAATTCTATATTAACATGACTTCATACATGAGGTGTGTTTATTTCCCACATTTTGTTTGTATACTGGTACGGTTGAATCACAGATTCTGTATATACTTGCGTTTAAGTCGATCTTAAAACGCCAAACATCAGTACAAAAATCAAGCCTCGTCTTATATCACCAATCAAAAATATTACCCTGAAAAAATATTACCATCCGAATTTGAAATTGCAATATCTTTCTCAATTTCTACTATTTCAACAACTATATCAGTCATTTTGTGTTCTTATTCTTCCTGTTCATCATTTGTGCCGTTCTTTGCATATGATATTCCACTCTTTAAATGACTTTATTATGTCACTAATTTTCGATAACCCTTTTTTTATGAATGATTGATATACATAAGAACATATATACTTTACACCACTTATTACCATGCAACAGATGTGGTAATGCTCATGTAGGCATTTGGAGTTTATATTTTATCATTCGACTTATACGAACAACATTATAAAACACTGAAAATTAGACCGTAAAATCAAGCTTTGACTTAAACACGAGTGTATATGGTAGCTAGATTGCTTAATTGAATAGGAAAAATGGCCATGACATAGCATCTTTTTAGGTTAGTTCTGCCATCGTGTAGGATGGTGCTGCGGGCAATGAATGTCAACTGTGAATGCTTAATTATTTACAATGGCATTGTATTTAGTTTTAGCAGCTTTTAATTTTTGAGGCTAGCTCGGCAGCACAACTCGATGCAAGATTTCGGAGACCTATGCGAGTTGCCCAAATTCTCAGAGAGTTGTAAAAGAGTTGCATTTTGGATACGCACAATTGGTTGTTTTTGAGCTATTTCGTTATCTGTGACTGAATGAAGTGATGTCTCATCATTAGTAACACATACTAAGTTTGTTTTTTATTGCTATACCCTATGGAATTACTACAGTATGGATTCGTCAAATGTGCACATCCTGGTCTAATGTTTAATGTTTTCAAAATATTTGAACACCCTTCTTAATTATAGTAGAACTTCTAAAGGGTAAATTTTGATCACTAAAAGTAAATAAATTATAACAATTAGTTATTTTTCATTTGGTATGCTACAGATTAATTTTAAACAGGTTGCATTTAAATGGATGAGATCTATGTTTTCTTTTACATTTTTGTATTACTATTTCATCATAGTATTAAAAAAAAGTAAAAGCTATGATACTTTTATATTTTTTTTTTCTTATAAAGAATTTTATTACTTATATTTAGATACCCATTATTATACCTTTAAATTTTTCAATCTTTACCGCTTTTGCTTTAAAGACGATATTGTATTTTGAAAGGTCTGACATCAAGAGTTAACATGCCAGATGTTGAACCACCTAGTGGTGAACCTGCTGCGACAGAAGCAATGGCAAATAGAACGGAAGATCCTATCAATGCAAGTTCTGGAGCCGCTGATGATATTTCTATAGAAAATAGTGCTGCCAGCACTAATAATGATAACCAACAGCAGCCCCCATTAAATAGGCAATCAGTTAATATCCCAAACATGTTCCAAAATAATCCCAATGTTGAGTTCATTATGGAAGTGACCCCAGAAAGTATTACAATAGATTCATTGGAGGCAACTTTGTTGGGTGCTAATAGAGTTGGTGATTGTAAGTATACACTTTTCTCAAATACATAATATTCTATCATTTATCATATTGCACTTTTATTTTAATATATTTAATTTGAGAACAATCTTCTAGCTAAAAACATAAAGAAAGAGACTGGTGTATAGCGTACAAATCATTAACATTGGGGCCTAAAGTTTCCTACAATTTTTTTTCATACTAAATACCTAATTTCCCTTTACGTGAATTCTTGTCCTATATATTTCCCCACTATCCAGTAAACTGGACTTTATTGTTAGATTTTAACACACATGCAGTATTAAAATGTTTGATTGGCATGAAATTAATAAGTTATTTGCTTCAGTAGATTTGTTTTTTCAATAATATTTAATATAAATGTATGATATATTTTATTCCAGTAATTCGAGGTAATTTGAATGGACCATCTCCTGACTTAATTCAATCGATCATGCAAGTTGCTGGCCAAATAATGACTAGGGGTGGTGCCCCAAATGTTACTATCTCGACTGGATCCACACCTGCAACTCAACCATCGGCCCCGCCCTCTGAAAATTCAAATGGAACCACAGCATCTTCAACGCAGAATCCTCAAGCAAATGTTTCATCAAACCAACAATCAGGTCAAAATTCGCAAGCTAGGGGAAACACTTCGACAAATCCGACAACTTCGACCCACACCAGAACTTCATCAAGACCTCATGTTCATCTTGCTCAACATGCAATGCAAGGCTTCGATCCATTTTTGCCATGCAATTCGCATCACGTTACCAATCGCAGGAGAGCAACTGCTGTTCGTACTGGAGGTCAATTCAACACTAACCAAAATAGTAATTCTCGAACGACATCACCTAATGCTGCAGGAACTCCACAGGCAATGAACAATCAGTTTAACCCTCTCTACAACTTAGTTCAAGGTATTTTGAATAGCTTCCAAACTGCTGTGAGGCAAAGGGCCAATCCTGCAGCAACAGCCACTGCTACTTCAACAAATGCAACTTCTAGTTCATCTGCTCGACCCAGTTCTGGTGATGGAAATGCGGTGCCGCCGCCAATACCAAATTTCCCACTTCCTGTGATCTTTCCAAATTTACAAAATATGGTAATGTATTTTTTTTAATTCTAACTTGTAAATTTATTTCATCTTCCATTATTCATAATTAAATCTTATTTCAAAGTTATTCCAGAAAAGAAACCTCTCAAGTCCTTTCGTTAATACTAAAAAAATCGTTTATGCACTTTGGCTGGTTTTAGTCATATTAATTTGACAAAAATCATCAAAGAGCACAGATCGTTTTGTAGTTTAAGCAGGTGGAGGGATTGAAGATTACATAATTTTCTGATTTTATCTAAAATAAAAGATATTTCTTTGTGAAAGCAAGCCTTTATTTCTGAGTCAATATTTCGCTTGATTTACAAATATAATCATGACAAAAGAATTCGCCTTTTTTTATCACGCATAAATGTAAATAAACGGTGTATGATTAACTCGGCAACAATTTATTTCAACACAACATGCATCATTTTAAAATAATGAGTTAAAACTTAATATAAATTGATTTATACATTTTTAATCAAGCAACAAATTTTTTATTTAATAGTTATGCAGCAGCATAGTGCCTAACAGACTATTTAACTAATAGATCCAATGTTATCACTAAATCTTTTCTCAGCCCTGCTGGAAACCATATGCAACTTATCTTGTTTTGCTGATTCCTTTTCTTTATACTTGTTCAAAAATGTTGTAATAAAAACATTATAAAAAATTATATTAGTTTTTGCTTGAATTTAAAATTAATTTTACTATAAGTATAAATTCATTAAATTTTTTTCTCTTGCAGAATATGGCATATGTAAGTCCCCAAGGACCTACAATTGCCCAGCTTTTGCAGTATATCCCAGATGAAACTTATGTAGAAGGCGAAAGTATTTTCAATGACCTAGTTATGTTCCTTGCTCGAAATCTAACACTGCAGTAAGTTCATCCACACATAAGCAGGAAATATGAGTTTTTAATAAATATTTTTAATACTTTACAGTGATGTAATGCAATTGAACCACTCAAGACTTGAGCCTTTGATGCGTATCAGACGTGAACTCCGTAATTTCTTTCTGTTCCGAATATTGAATGGAATTCCAAATGCAAACAATACCGACCGTGGTGTAAATAGATTACTTTCAGAGATGCAGCCATTTTTAGAAAATCTAGTGAGTTATGATTTAAAACCGATGGTACAAATTTAATGCAAATGAAACAATTTTTCAGAGTCGATTAAGTGTCCGAGATGACATAGATATTGTCCGATCTGCTCAAATGTTATTTAGAGCAAGACTGCCAAACATAATTTCTTTGGCTGCTTCCCACAGTCCCAACTCACTTAGGATGCTTGTAGAGCAATGTAGAATAACGGCCAGGCAATTGACTGCATTAGCATTGTTTGCTAGTGGCGATGGCCAGCAAGGAGTAGAAAGTGTTATCGAATACATAGTGGTAAATAACATTTAAAACATCCCTATCATACTTGTACAAAAATATTTTACTAAATTGAAACTATTGCAGACGCGATATATGCAAGGTATTCCACAAGACATTCAACAATGGACTCTGGTGGCTACGAGAGCTCATTTCCAACAATATATGACAAATTTAAGTGTGCCTGATAGCATTCTTCAACCTTATATTGTGCGTCGAGTTGATTCTATTACTCAACCAATTGTAGAATGTGAACGGAATATTCCTCCTGTTGCTCATAATGAGGTCTGTTTTATTTATGTTATTGCCTGAATTTTTATATGAACATTGATTACATAATATTTGAAGAATAATGACAAATTTATGGTTAAATTATTATTTATTACTTGACAGCTGCCATAAAATTTTAGTAAATATACCAACAACTATATATAATTTATATAATCTCTTTATTCTTCATTTATTTAATCATTTACCTTAAAACGAGACTTCTAAGTCTACAATATAACTCTGCTTTGATGGAATTAATGTGAGTTACATGTACTTGTCAAATTGTTTTCTTATTCATTTCTTTGCATTGTTCCACATAAAAATCATTATTTTCTAAGGGCCAGTTGCATAAAAAGTGAGTTAACCATGGCTTAAAGTAAATAACCCGGAACTACATATCAAATTTTAAACGGATTATTTACTTTTAACCATTGTTACCTATTAACACGCTTTTATGCAATTGGGCCTAAGATATTGCTTTAATTGCAGCCAATGGACGTAGATGAACAAGAGCCTTCTGGATCGACTTGTGAGGCTGACACACCTCTGCCACCCATCAACTTAGCTGATGATACAGAACCTCTTCCGAAAGTTGTAATTGGCTCAGAAGGGTGGCATAACCAAGTGCCTGCAGACTGGGTCCCTCTAATCGCTAGGGATTCACAAAGGCAACGCAGACAAAATCAACAACCTGCGTTTAGTGATGCTTATCTCTCTGGCATGCCTAGTAAAAGACGTAAAATCGTTACTAGCACTAAACCACAAGGAAGTCTTCCACAAGTTATTACTGGTATGTATTATTAGTCAAAACAATTGTTAATAGATTTAACCCTTTGCACTCTTGACCAGCAACTTATATGGAGTATGAACAGCTAGAGCAATATTTAGTTATATCAGTAAGTATAGGACGTCATATAGAGATGTAACCCAATGCATTTTTCGGGAGTCAATGGCTTTCCACACGTTGATGTGTAAACATACAGTGGAACTAAATTTAAAGTTTTTACTTCCATGTAAATGCCTAATTGTGATTCCATCACCAGCACACGTTGAATACATTCCTAAGACGAATAATATTCAGCGCTAAATATCGTTTTACCACCTCTAATTACCTAAACTTCTTTAAGTCACCGTAAATCGTGGGGGTGTCACTGTTGTCATCGGCAGTTTGTAGACGAGGGGAAAGTGCGGGTGACAAGTTACGGATCGCCAAATTTCCCGTAAGATGAAGTCTTTATGACAATTCCTATACTCACTGGTTATATATACTCCTTAGCTATAGTATCTGTAGTTACTACGGCACACAGTGGTCGGAAACGGTCGATTTTGTGCAAAAACCTCTTCCGGTTGGGCAATTGTGCTAAAATTTGATATCTATGAGTTTTTCGATATTTCTAAAGCTAGTACAAAATTTGAAAGAAATTCCTAGAAGGAAAATGGCACTTTACTTGAAAGAGTTACGTTTCCGTTTCAGGTAAACTACCACTTCCGGTTGATGGATTAGGCTAAAATTTAATATCTGCGAGTTTTTCGATATTTCTGAAGCTGGTACAAAATTTGAAACAAATACCTTGAAGCAAAAGGGCACTTTACTTGAAAGAGTT